>CM059198.1:30999306-31020447 GCA_030323885.1 Branchipolynoe longqiensis
ATAAAGTAGCCATGAGTGCACACTGCCACAAGTCGGACCCCATCCTGATATGACCTTAGATGTTGCCAGGATGTAAAACTCAAACAACCAACCAACTAGCCAAATCGTGCACATAGGCTGACCCATGAAGCGACAGGCCTTCCTGTGTGATGCTTGCTGGTGCGCAGGTTGAACACTACAGCACTTTGTTTATACTATTATAGGCACACACTTTGTGCTGTGAACATTTGGCGGAAGTTATCAGCAGGCATGCGCGGTTACATCAAGGATCAGTGGTGGACACCCCCAACACCACCCTCCCACTCCACACCCCACACCCCACACTCCCACGCCCACACCACCTTCCTACAACCACCTGACAATGGAAGCCTAGAACTAGGAGAGGCCTGTCAAGTAGGTCAGATGTTCAGCTGCAACTTTGTCTGTTGTAACCTGTTGGGGAGGGAGGGAGGAGGGAGGGGGGAGGGGGGAGGAGGGAGGAGGAGGGGAGGAGGAAGAGGAGGGAGAGGGATGAGAGGCGTACCGAAGAAGTTGGGGAGGGGATGTGGGAGAGGGGAGGGAAGAGAGGGAGGAAAGGGAGATAGATTAGGGGAAAGGAAGGAGGTAGAGGGAGGAGAGAGGAAGGAGGGGAGAAGGGGGGGGGGAGAAGGGGGAGAGGAGAGACGGAGGAGGAGGGAAGGGGAGGGAGAGGGAAAGGAGAGAGGAGGAGGACAGGGATGCGAGGAAGGGAGGAGGGGAAGTACAGGGAGAATGGGGAAGGGAGAGGGGAAGGGAGGAGGGGGAGGTATAGGGAAAAGGGGAGGGGGAGGAAGGAGAAGGAGAGGGAAGGGGAGTGAGAGGGTAGAGAGAGGGGAGGAGGACAGGGAGGTGAGGGAGGGGAAAGGAAGGAGAGGACCCAGCCACATTGCACACAGCCCACCTCCCCTCCCCTCACCATACTGACGCACATACTGATGACCTCACACCACGAGGCGGGATCATCCCCTACAGATCAGCCTTCCGCCCGTATTATCGCCCACCGGATTAAGCCACTTCCGGTCGGGCAAGAAGTGCGCAGCGTCACTCAGCTGCACCGCTAGGTGGTGCTGGCAGCAGGGACGAGGTCCGCAGGCCGCCAGGTCAGCTGGCACAGCAGTTGTGTAAACTTGTTGGGGTTTTATGTCCTAGCAACATATCAGGGTCATATCAGGATGGGTACCAATTTGTGACAATGCGCACGTATGGCGACTTTATAGTGGTGTCCCACTGGAAAATCAGGCCGCCAGCACCATAACCTAATATTCCACTTAGTCCCATTATCCTATTACTGAGGTAACCAGTCTTTGCCCGATCCTAATAATGCCGAGAACCTGGCTAGGAAGCAACAAGTATCAATTTTTAAATCATTGGTTTGACTCGACCAGGGGTTAGAATCCCATGATCTACCAAAAGGGGAGATGGACGCTCAACTCATTCGGCCATCCCGTCTGGTTTGAGACAATGGTGCTTTCAGTTCAGCCGAATGACTCCCAGCGCAATGTGACGTCACTAGAACAGTGCTCCATAATAGACACTAAAATAGGATCTGCGCATGTCCGATAAAAACCCGAAAGACATGCTACATTCTGTATTGTGAAATCAACATTCATTTAACGCATGCGCAACGAATTGATCACAGAAAGAAAGTTTTTGAAAGATGGCCAACATTATCATTTCATCATGTGAACATATATATGTCTTTTGCCAAACCGTGGACATTTGGTCTGGTTAAATTTTTTAAAGAATCAGTATATTCCGTCCACATATAGCATATCTGTGTGAGTAAATACTCACGGGATCGTTAACCTGCTGCATACAAAGAAAACCCCTCCAGCCCTCAAGCCCTTCCGAGCCCCCAGCTATGTTGGTCTCCAAGACAACGTGGTGGGAGGTCCCACCAATGTCATTGCCCCTTGACCAGGGCAATGCCCTGCAAGTGTATCTGTATGCAGAGAAAAAGGGGCACTTTTCACTTTGGTTCACCTGACCTGTGTATTTTTTTGGAATCCAATATTTAAAAAAAAGAGATTAGTTTGTCCGACATGAACATGGTGAATCCATCATTAGATTGAAATGACTACAAGCTAGTCATATTTTTCAATTTCATTTAAATATAATTTATTTAATTTTATTGGGATGTATATACATGACACATATAGCAGCAGAAGATGGGCCAGTCAGTGAGGATGGCCGCTGAGATTTACCCTGTTGTCTGCTTTGTGGCTGCCATACCTCAAACAGTGTCTGGTTGGTAGGGCTCAGATGAGGTGTTCGTCAAGCTAAGGTTCCCACAAGCGCCACAGCTTACAGTTTTTCTATGGCTTACGCTCAAAACTCCAACGTGGCAAACTTTCAAAATAGAAATGTTTGTCTGTTGGGGATTTACGTCTTAGCAAACAAAAGGAAATGATGCACAGGGATGACCCCCCCCCCCACCCCCTCCACACACACACTCACTCACTTACACACTCTCACACACACACACACACACACACACACACTCATCAAGTCAGCCTAAACAGAAGATGCAAGCTTGTTGGTTCGTTGTTGGAGCTTTACGTCCTGGCAACATCTAAGGTCATATCAGGATGGGTACCGACTTGTGACAGTGCACACTCATGGCGATTTTAAAATGCTGCCCCATTGGGAAATCAGGGCGCCAGCACCATGACCCAATATCCCACTCAGTCACACTATCCTGACACTGAGCTAACCGAGTGCCAGACTAGGAAGCGACAAGTGTCAATCTTAAAGTCATTGGTTTGACTCGACCGGGAAACGAACTCCCGACCTTCCGCACAAAATGCCCGCGCTCTACTGATTAGACAACCATGCCCGGTGAAGATGTGAGGAAAGCAGGTCATAATACTTCTCCCTCGCCTCGATATCTCTCCAAATCGGACGTGGTGGCCGAATCGATAGAACACAGGCCCCGCGTGCGGAAGATCGGGGGTTCGGTTCCCGGTCGAGTAAAACCAATGACTTACAAAATTGATACTTGCCGCTTCCTAGCTTGGCACCCGGCATTAATAGGATAGGCCAAGGTCTGGTTAGCTCAGTGTCAGGATAATGTGAATGAGTGGGATATCAGGTTATGGTGCTGATGGCCTGATTTCCTAGTGGGGCAGCACTATATATTCCCCATGAGTGTGCACTGTCACAATTCGGTACGCATCCTGATATGACCTTAGATGTTGCTATGATGTAAAATTCCAACAACCAACCAATCTCTCTTCAAACAGGATCCCCTTCCCATTCCTCACAGCCCCCCCCAACCCCCCCCCCCCCCCCATGGCTGGCCCGGTGGCCGTGAGTTGCCAGACAGTACGCCCACAGTGCAGGGTGCCAGTACCCAGACCGCCCAATGCAACGCCCAATACCTACTTATGGGGCTGTCACACTACGACGCTTCCACCGGCGACCCGTCAGCATTGAAAATAAAATTTGAAGCATCGAGAAACGTCCAACTTTTCGGAGGTTTGGGGACAAAGTTTGTCATCAGCGCAGCGTGTTAGTTGCGCGCGGCCAATGTGTGTCAACGCGTTGGGGGGAAAAAAAAAGTTTGGGGTGACGTCTTCATATAACCTTAAATGTTGCTAGGGCATAAAACAACAATGCCCCAGTTTGCCGCAACGGGTGGGAACGACCCTCCCGCGTGCGCGGCGTCTGCCTAGCGTTCCCATAACGTTATTCCGGCGCGTCCAACGGAGCTCGACATCCTCCTAATGTCCTTACCCATATATTTGCTCGCGCTGCCGGTCGTTGTATTTTTTTTGACATGCTTAAAACCTTGGCCGACCGGCAACGCACGCCGGCATTCTGCGCCGACCATCAACGTCAAGGATATTGTACCGACGTGTACCGACGCGCGCATAACGCGCCCCCAGCGTGTGTCGCCATTTCCCTAATTATCGCCCAAAATCACCACACGTTGACGGGTCACCGTGAGAAGCGTCGTAGTGTGACAGCCCCATTACACTTTAAAGCTGCATAGACCGATGAAAATAACTAATTTTAAAAACTGAAACAATGACCTAGATTTCACTCTACATATCTAACAGTTAGATACTCGTGCACTTATGAAACATTTTTAACCAGATAGAAGGACATACTGATGCACTTTAACAGAACCTGTTACTGCAGAAGCCTATGGTGTCAGAGTTTTGGCGTACTTGCCGAAATTAATTTGGCATGTTTGCACTTCAAATATCTCAAAGTAGCCATTTAAAATGAAAGCTACTTGAAAAGAAGTAAGGTAGATTATAACGATCAACCTAATATATATATATATATCTCAGAACATGATAGAAACTCAAATTTGGCCATATCAGAATGATTTTCTTTGGTTATGAATTGCACTTTTTGACATTGTCTTATTACAAATCTTCTTTCCTAATTGATCTAGCAATTGCCAATTTAAATTCCTTATATATGTACAATGGAAATTGGTTAGCAGAACTCCCCTCACATCCTTCCACTTTTTATTATATTTGGTCAAAGTTCCACCTTTAATTCAAAATTAATACATTTTTATATATTTAATCTTAAAAAATGATTATCTCCAGAACAATATTATATATAGCCCAACTGTTTTTGGATTTGGGTTTCTAATGTCAACGTCTACAGGAAGGAATACAAATATTGGACCATAGGCATGTTTTTAAATTTCGCTGCCGGTACCTACTCAAAACCCTAGGACTATGCAACTTTAAGTTACAGCGCCACCTGGCGCCCTGTGCCCGGGTGTCGGTGCAGGCGCCCTCTGTGGGCGCTGGTCTAACACCACCCAGTTAGGGCTCCCCGCGCCTGCGCACAGCAGCCAACCCACGCAAACTAAGCCGCTTCTACTCTACTAAACACTGAGCATGAAATAAACCTTTTTCGCACAGCATGCACAACATGCCTCCCTGACACATTCACTGTTTCATGCCACCTACACACACAACCACTTCAGATGGGATGGCCGAATGAGTTGGGCGTCCGCCTCCCGTTTTGCGAGATCGTGGGATTTGAACCCATGGGTTCGAACCCTGGTCGAGTCAAACCAATGACTTAAAAAATTAATACTTGCCGCTTCATAGCCAGGCGCTCGGTGTTATTAGGATATGGCAAGGACTGGTTGGCTCAGTGTCAGGATCAGTTGATTGAGTGGGATATCAGGTCATGGTGCTGATGAACCTGGTCTCCCAGTGGGGCAGCACTATAAAGTCACCATGAGTGCGCAGTGTCACAAGTCGGTACGCGTCCTGATATGACCTTAGATGTTGCCAGGATGTAAAACTCCAACAACCAACCAAGCACACAACCACTGACAACACGGTCAAACCACGCCTACCTTTAGTTAATATGTCAACATCCAAGCATTACTTTCCTCTGGTGCAGCACTGTAATATTATTATTACTATAACAGATTATGTCCCACACTTGTTACTGTACCAGCACTGTAATATTATTATTACTATAACAGATTATGTCCCCCACTTGTTACTGTGCCAGCACTGTAATATTATTATTACTATAACAGATTATGTCTATATCTCCCACACTTGTTACTGTACCAGCACTGTAATATTATTATTATTATTATTGTAATAGATTATGTCTATATCTCCCACACTTATTACTGTACCAGCACTGTAATATTATTATTATTATTATTATTATTATTGTAATAGATTATGTCTATATCTCCCACACTTATTACTGTACCAGCACTGTAATATTATTATTATTATTGTTATTGTAATAGATTATGTCTATATTCTATATCTCCCACACTTATTACTGTACCAGCACTGTAATATTATTATTATTATTATTGTTATTGTAATAGAGTATGTCTATATCTCCCACACTTACACTCACACTCTATATCTCCCACTCCCACACTGTACCACCCATTCACCCCCCCCCCATTACTGTCCATCTCAAATTGGGTCACCAACCCTCTAACACTCAACCAACTCCAATCACCTCTGATATGACCTTAGGTGTTGCTAGGACGTAAAACAACAACAAACAAACAATCATTATATAACAAATAACCTAATTGCGCCCACAAACATCGTCATCTAATTATTCTATAGACAAACAAAACATATCAAATAACATCAAATAACATCAGTCTTTCATGGGCCAAACACTCTAGAGCCTAGGTCAAACACCCTTCTATTACCCACAGGTCAGCTCAAGCCCAGCAGTCAAGGTCACATAGCTGGTGCATAGGGGTCAACTGCACAATGGTCAATGTCACCTGAGGTCATATGGGGGCATGCGACTGGCATGCCGCGGGTGGAACTCAAGGTCACTTCAATGTCATTGAGACGCAGTCGGGGTCCCGCAGCAGTGCGTGGATCTGTGGGAGCAGATCACGTGGGGTGTCACGTGGTTCGCATGGCATGGCATGGCATGGCATGGCATGGCATGGCATGGCATGGCATGGCATGGCATGGCATGGCAGGACAGGACAGGGCGAGCAGGGCAGGGCAGGGCAGGGCAGGGCAGGGCAGGGCAGGGCAGGGCAGGGCAGGGCAGGGCAGGGCAGGGCAGGGCAGGGCAGGGCAGGGCAGGGCAGGGCAGGGCAGGACAAAGCCATGCTGGTGCCAGCGTTGTACCCCTCTCCCCGGAGTATGCAGGCACGGCAGGCTGACTTAATTCCTTTGTATTTAAATTTGTAAACAATCTGACCAGACTAAAAGTGAAGCCGTCCCTGGTGAGTCAGGTCGACTTGCAGCGCGCATGTGCGAGATTGTTCTGTATTCAGACCTGGCAACATTTCACTTTAAGAAGACAACAAAAAAGAATACATTGCACAATAAGCAACATTTCATATCAAGGGGGGGGGGGCGGAATAGATTACACAAATAATATTTCATTTTAAGAAAAAAAAACGAATAAACTGCACGAAAATTATAATAATTAATAGTCCAAATCGTTTACCTTCATCAGCATTTGGTTTATTTGTAGTTTTTTGCATGTAAATACATGTATGTCTTTTCACTGAATGATCGAGATCATGCACACAAAATAGCGGAATCCGAGCCTGAAAATCAGAAGGATTCGACAGACCAGACGGGATGGCCGAATGAGTTGAGCGTCCGTCTCCTGTTTTGGTAGCTTGTGCGCTTCAAACCTGCGGTTGTGTCAAACCAATGACTTGCAAATTTATACTTGTCGTTACCTAGCCTGGCGCTTGGCTTTACTGGAATAGGGCAAGGCGCAGTGGAATAAGGAACCACCAATTGTCCGCCATTTAAATTTCCCCTGCTTAATCAACTAATGACAAAAATATTTTTGATTTGTTTAAACGAATGCTTTGTAGGACTCCCTACAGATGAGTCCAGTGTAAATTGTGTGGGTTTAGCATGCTTTCTGTGGGCCCCAATACCTTCTATTGGGTCCAACATGCTCTAACAGCGCCACAGTCCTTCCCTCCCCCCCCCCCCCCCCCCCACCCGACCCCCGCTGCCTGCCCCCATCATACCTTCTAGAGCCCCGCGTGCCTTTTACAGACCCTCACATTCCTTCCGAGGGCCTCACGCTAGGCGTGCATGCACCCTGTGGACAGTGGTGATGTGGTCTCGGGTCCTGGTACGTGTCGGTATCGGGTTCGTGGTACGACGTCTCTGTCTCCCCCCAGCCCCCACTCCCCAAACCTCCCCCTCCCATCCCCGCCTCCCACGCCAATCTCAGCGGCTCTGACCACACACACCTAAGGGCCGTCCACACTCCCCCCCCCCCCCCTCACACCATCACCCCTCCACCACAGCAAACACAAACACTGCAGTTGCATTTCGACCCACCAGGCGGCGCTCACGATCCGAGTGACTCAGTCGTCAGGGGGGTTCAGGGGTCACGGGTTGGAGTGTGTGCGTGTGCGTGTGCGTGTGCGTGTGCGTATGCGTGTGCGTGTGTGTGTGTGTGTGTGGTGGGGGGCTGTGAGGGTTGCGATCCCCCAAATCCCCACCCCCGCCCCTTCGTTAACCCTCATCTCACCCCTCTTCCACATCCTCTATATACCGGGCGCGGTGGCCGAATCGGTAGAGCGCGGGCCTCGCGTGCGGAAGGTCGGGAGTTCGATTCCCAGTCGAGCCAAACCGATGACTTATAAAATTGATAAACTGTCACTTCCTAGCCTGGGGCTCGGCATTATTAAGCTATGGCAAGGACTGGTTAGCTCAGTATCAGGATAATGTGACTGAGTGGGATATCAGGTCATGGTGCCACTGGCCTGGTCTCCAAGTGGGGTGGCACTATAAAGTCACCATGAGTGTGCACTGTCACAAGTCAGTACCCATCCTGATATGACCTTAGAAGTTGCTAGGATGCAAAACAACAACAAACAAACAAAACTCATCTTCAATACTCGCCACAGACAGATCCTGCTCCAGAGTTTTGTTGTGTGTTGTTTTATGAACCTAGCAATAACTAAGGTAATATCAGGAGTGGTACTGACTTGTGACTGTGTGCACTCATGGCAACTTAGAGTGCTGCCCCAATGAGAGACCAGGTCACTGGCACCATGACCTGATATCCCACACAGTCACATTATCCTGATACTGTCCAAACCAGTCCTTGCCCTATCCTATTAATGCCAAGTGCCAGGCTAGGTAGTGTCAAGTATCAATTTTAGAAGTCACTGGGTTGACTCAGCTGGGATTCGAACTCCCGACCCTTCGCACGAAAAGCCTACACTCTACCGATTTGGCCACCGCGCCCGGTACCTGCTCCAGAGGTAACTTTGTTTCCGCCCTACAGCTCCCCCCGCCCACCACCACCACCACCACCACGGCCCCGATGAACACACACCAAGTCAGAACCGATCCAATAAATGCCACAATGTGCACAGTTCAGGTTTAAGTTTAACTAGACCGGACGACCGCATCAGTAAGACTAAGAGCGTTGGCTGTTGTTTTTTCCCCCGGTTATTTCTTTTTCCAATACGGACCAGACGGGATGGCCGAATGAGTTAGAGCGTCCGTCTCCCGTGTTGGTAGATCGTGGGGTCGTGGGTTTGAACCCTGGTCGAGTCAAACCAATGACTTAAAAATTGATACTTGTCGCTTCCTAGCCTGGCGTTCGGCATTATTAGGATAGGGCAAGGACTGGTTGGCTCAGTGTCAGGATAATGTGACTGAGTGGGATATCAGGTCATGGTGCTAGCAGCCTGGTCTCCTAGTGGGACAGCACTATAAAGTCGCCATGAGTGCGCACTGTCACAAGTCGGTACCTGTCTTGATATGACCTTAGATGTTGCTAGAAGGTAAAACAACAAACAAACTTTTCCAATACGAGCGGTCGTGGGTTCGAATCCAAGCCGAGTCAAACTAATGACTTAAAAATTTTGTTTATACTTGTCACTACCTAGACTGGCACTAGGCATTAAAAGGATAGGGTACGGACTGGTTTGATCAGTACCAGGATAATGTGACTGAGTGGGCTATCACGCTATGCTGCTAGCAACCCACTCTCCCAGTGGGGGCCGCACTGTAAAGAAACTGGGTGCAGTGGCCGAATCGGTAAAGCGCAGCCCTCGCATGCAGAAGGTCGGGAGTTTGGTTCCTGGTCCAGTCAAACCAATGACGTACAAAATTGATACTTGTCGGTTCCGAGTCTGGTGCTCGGCATTAATAGAATAGGGCAAGTACTGGTTAGCTCAGTGTCAGGATAATGTGACTGAGTGGGATATTGGGTCATGCTGCCCGTGGCCTGATTTCCCAGTGGGGCAGCTCTATAAAGCTGCCATGAGTGCGCACTGTCACAAGTCGGTACCCATCCTGATATGACCTTAGATGTTGCCAGGACGTAAAACTCCAACAACCACCATAAATAAAGTCATCCTGAGTGTGCACTATCAGTATCACAAGTTGGTGGAAGAAACAATCAAGCAGATTTATCACTTCATAAGGCCATACTTGTTTTGTTGTCTTGGCCTATTCGGACTCGTCTCGTGCGTCAATAACAGGTCTTTAGGCAATACCGTTCGTTACCTACAGGTAAGCCTGGTTGTTAAAAAAACAACCACACCCCACAAAGACCAAAAGAAACCCACCCTTATCAATATCAGTCTCCTTTTAAGTCTCATCACGCTAAGTCGGGGTTTGGCTGGGCTGCTTAGCTGGTGGTCGGGCCCGACAGGACATGTGCGCGCACACTGAGCCGACTCAGACTGCGCAGAGCCTGACTTCGGTTTTTGTTTGTTTGTTGTTTTACGTCATAGCAACATCTAAGGTCATATCAGGACGGGTACTGACTAGTGGCAGTGCGCATTCATGGCGACTTTATAGTGCTGCCCCACTGGAAGATCAGGCCGCCAGCACCATGACCTGATATCCCACTCAGTCACATTATCCTGACACATTATCGATTTTCCACCGTTAGCCGGGGGGGATACGACTACCCTCGGTTAGAGCCCTACCCCGAGCTCATGAATACGGCCCCTGGTCGATCTATCCCCTTTTGAATCATTGTGCTCCCGCCAAACCCGCCGTGTGTGTGTGAGTGTGTGTCTGTGTGTGTGAGTGTGTGTCTGTGTGTGTGTCTGTGTGTGTGTCTGTGTGTGTGTCTGTGTACGTGAGAGTGCGTTCGTATGCACAGAGGGGAAACCCCGAATACAGACCCCGAATATAGGCGGTGCCAGTCTTACTGAGGGAAAATGAAAGGATGGCAGGAGAGAGTGCCGTAATGGGTGGTGTGGTGTGGTGTAGTGTGGTGTAGAGTGGTGTAACGTAGTGTGTGGGGTAGTGTGGGGGGTGGTGTGGTGTAGTGTGGTGTAGTGTGGTGTAGAGTGGTGTAGTGTGGTGTAGCGTAGTGTGGTGTAGAGTGGTGTAGTGTGGTGTAGTGTGGGGTGGTGTAGTGTAGTGTGGTGTAGTGTGGTGTAGTGTGGATTGTAGTGTGGTGTATTTTGGTGTATCGTAGTGTAGTGTGGTGTAGAGTGGTGTAGAGTGGTGTAGTGTAGTGTGGTGTAGTGTAGTGTGGTGTGGTGTAGTGTAGCGTAGTGTGGTGTAGTGTGGGGTGGTGTAGTGTGGTGTAGTGTAGTGTGGGGTGGTTTGGTGTGGGGTGGTTTGGTGTAGTGTAGTGTGGTGTAGAGTGGTGTGGTGTAGTGTGGTGTAGTGTGGGGTGGTGAGGGGTAGTGTGGTGTAGTGTGGTGTGGTGCAGTGTAGTGTGGTGTAGTGTGGTGTAGTGTGGTGTAGTGGAGTGTGGGGTGGTGTAGTGTAGTGTGGTGTGGGGTGGTGTAGTGTAGCGTGGTGTGGTGTAGTGTAGTGTGGTGTAGTGTGGTGTGGGGTGGTGTAGTGTAGTGTGGTGTAGTGTAGTGACAATGTAGTAACACTAACAGTAATGATTAATGTAGCAGTGTAATGGTAGGGGCGATTATAATTGGCTTTAGCTGTGAGTGGTTGAGGCTGTGGTTGTGACTGTGGCTGTCAGTGTTGTATGTGACTGTCTGCACCTGTCTGTGCCTCTGTCTGTATATCTGTGCCTCTCTGTGCCTCCCGGTGCACTGTCGGCTCCCGTGCGGTCCGTCTGACTCGCCACGTTCGTTTGTTTCCGTCCCGCCCTGTCTCCAGCCGTCATGTCCTTCGAACAGCGGCCGGAACCAGCCGACAACCGGCCGGCAACCAGCCGCTCCACACACCCCACATGCCGGCCAGCAACCAGCCGCTCCACACACCCCACATGCCGGCCAGCAACCAGCCACTCCACATGCCACACATGCTAGCCGGCAACCAGCCGCTCCTCACACCCCACATGCCAGCCAGCAACCAGCCGCTCCACACCCAACATGCCGGCTGGCAACCAGACGCTCCACACGCCACACATGCTGGCCGGCAACCAGCCACTCCACACACCACACATATTGGCTGGCAACCAGCCACTCCACATGCCCCCCATGCTGACAACAAGCTGCTCCACACACCCCACATGCCGGCAACCAGCCACTCCACACGTCGGCAACCAGCCACTCCACATACCCCACATGCTGGTAGGCAACCAGCTGCTCCACACGCCACACATGCTGGCAGCAACTAGCTGCTCCACACACCCCACATACCGGCAACCAGCTGCTCCACATGCCCCACATGCCAGCCGACAACCAGTCGCTTCGCACACCCCACATGCCGGTAACCAGCCGCTCCACAGGCCCCCACATGCTGGCCAGCAACCAGCCGCTTCACACGCCCCCACATGCCGGCCGGCAACCAGCCACTCCACATGCCCCCACATGCCAGCCGCCAACCAGCCGCTCCGCAGGCCCCACATGCCGACAACCAGCAAACCACCACCAGCCCCAAGTCGCTCCCCTCCCCCCACCCACCTAAGCGCCACGCCCCCCACCCCCACCCCTCCCCTCCAGATCTGACTCAGTGCAGCCTCATCACAGCCATACCCCTTTATACCCCTCCGCATCCCCGACCTCAACCCCTACCACTACTACAACCACCAGCCCCCCCCCCCCCCCACCCCACCCCTCCCCTACCACCACCACCACCACTACTACCACAAGCCACCCCCCCCCCCACCCCTCCCCCCCTTTGATGCCCACCCACCACCGCCGTTGTCAACCCGCCTCCCTTGCCTTCACTTCAGTAACACCTCGCCCCCGTCTCAGCCACACCCCACATTTAGACGTGACCTCTGACCCCTGACGCGGCGACTGCCCTTTTATTGCCTTTATTCTATGTACACAGTGAGTTCCCTCTCGACTGGCATGTCTCTGTGAACACCAGTCCCTCTCCAACTGTCTCATGACTGCAGTAGCCAACACCCAGCCCCCTCCTCTACCCTCCCCTGCCCCCTCCCCCACAAACTTTCACCCCCACCTGCGCCCCCCCACCTCATTCTCCCCAAATATCTCACTGTACCGCAGGTTGCACACAATCACAAGTTCCTTCCCACAATGTGGTGTTCTCTCTGCCAGAGTGGTTAGAATGTTTGACTTTTCTCTAGGTTAGGCTCCTAATCTGAAGGTTGGTGGTTCGATTTCCCCATAACATCTCCTCTGCCAATTTGGATTTCCACCACTGTGCATAACGTATAGACCTATTTCAATGTTTGTAAACATTGTGTATGCGCGCGCAGATCGGCTGCAGAACGAATGCACACTGCCACTGAGTTTGCCAGTACGCGCAGTGCAAAATGTTAATTTTATTCAAAATTAATAGAAATCCAGAACCCTAACCATATAAATTTAATATAATCTATTCGTTGAATATGTTTTCTAAATGTGTTCCAAGCAGTTTGTTTCTAGGTGGTCTGGTTTTAGAGATATTTCACTTTTTCTGTATGAAGATTGCTTACGGCCATTGACAATGCACTGAGTTTGCTGATAGCCCGCGAAGTGGGGCTAGAATCAGGGTGAATCAGCATCGCCTTGATTTGTGCTGCAGCAATGCTATGTCTATGCAGAGCATTTATTTTTGCAAAATAAATTTTAAAGCTTTCATTGAGTCGATTAAAAATATCTTAATGCGCGATTGAAGAGGAAGATCTGAATTATTTAATTTAACTTAAGGGCAATTTTCTCTGAAAGTATTAAAAACAGAGATAATAGTGAAAGTTGGGATATTCTGAGCTCATAGCCATTGAGTTTGCAGTGTGACCGGATGTTGTCCTGCAGTCAAGCAGCATGCGCACTGACCTAAATACACGTGCTGACGTCATATGAAATTGGTCAATAGCATCATCAGAGGCCAGTTGCTCTCCTATCATATCTATGTGGTGTGGGAGGTTAAAAATCCTGTGGGTCAATAAAAGTGTAGGCTCGGGCTTTCTATCGACCAACTGTCTAATGGTGAAAACAAGACTATTCCGACTGATCCATGATACTGATAGGCAGTATAAATCCAATATAGGCATCAGTACCTGTGTCCCACTAGTATCTTTACCCCAGTCTCCCCTTACCAGATTGGGTGGCCGAATTGGTAGAGCGCCTGCTTCCTGTACGGAAGTTCAGGAGTTTGAATGACAGCAGAGTCAAAACCAATGACTTATAAAAATTGATACGTGTCGCTTCCTAGCCTAGCGCTCGGCATTAATAGTGTAGGGCAAGGACTGGTTAGCTCAGTGTCAGAATAATGTGACTGAATGGGATATCGGGTGATAGTGCTGGCAGCTTGATTTCCCAGTGGTGCAGCACTATAAAGTCACAATGAGTGCACACTGTCACAAGTCGGTACCTGTCTTGACACGACGCCAATCTCTGTACCCCGATCACTATAAATATAATGGGATCTGCATTAGTATTGGTATTAGGCTCTGCACCCCATCAGTCCCCTCATGATAATGGTCCCTGTACCCCATTCAGTCTCCTCACTACAGTGGTCTCTGTACCACAGTCTTTGTACCAGTCTCTGTACCCCCTCCAGTCCCCTGGCCTATGCACCCTGTTCTACCGGAGTCCTAGTACAACAACCAGCCACCCCACTAGTACTAGTAGTAGTACTAGTAGTAGTACTAGTAGTAGTACTAGTAGTAGTACTAGTAGTAGTACTAGTAGTAGTACTAGTAGTAGTACTAGTAGTAGTACTAGTAGTAGTACTAGTAGTATAGTACTAGTAGTAGTACTAGTAGTAGTACCAGTAGTAGTACTAGTACGGAACTAGTAGTAGTACTAGTAGTAGTACTAGTAGTAGTACTACTAGTAGTACTAGTATTAGTACTAGTAGTAGTACTAGTATAGTAGTACTAGTAGTAGTACTAGTACTACTACTAGTACTACTACCAGTACTACTAGTAGCAAGCAGGCTGTGCGCCCAGACGGTCCCCCCCAACCCCCCACCCCTCCACCACACACAACACTCAGGTCTGGGCTGTTGTGTTGGGAGTGTCTCCAGTGTCCGGCCTCCGCCCGCACGCACGTGGTGCGACGCGGTGTGCCGTGCTGAGCTGTTGTGGTGGCGCAACACTCAGAATGAGGCGCCGCTCTCCCAGCACACTCTCGGACTGCCAGCCAATCAGCGGACGCCTACGTTGGGACGCTGGGAGAGCATTGAGCGCCGCCTGTGACCATGCGACGCGCAGGGCGCCACCAGGGACACAAGTGGCGCAGCACTCGCAGGAGTAGGAGGACGAGCACGGTGTTGAGACAGCGCGCGGCGGGGCAGGGCAAGGGCAGGGTGAAAAGAGCAGCGTCCTGTGGGCACCTGGTGCACCACTCACCGACTGAGTCGGGTTACAGTTGTCCACCGGTGGGCTTCCTTAAGCACACAGCGAGGGCTGTTGCGTCTAGGCTTCCTGTCGTGGCTCCCTGCTGCTGCCACCCCTCACTCCTCACCCCCCACCCCGCGCTGCGTCACGGTTGGCGAGTCACGCGCTTACAGACGGTCCACCACCGCTGCTGCTGCTTGCTGCTGTATACGCACACGTACACGCGCTACGGGAGGGAGGACGGACTGACGGACGGAGTACCTGCCTGCCGCCGGGACCCCGGGATACCTGACCTGACGGGCCGGCCGGCCTTCGAGGGAGTCAAACACAGGTGACTTGACAGGTGACCAGCCCCTCGTGGTGGGCTCCGGCCCGAGGCACACCGGCCCCCGGGGGGAGGCTGGGGGGAAGCCGGGAGGGGAGGGTTGAGGTGAGGTGTGGGGGGGGGGGGGGGGCGTGGAACGCACCATACACCCTAATATAGTCTACAGTGGGAACCAAGTCTAAACTGTAAAAGTGGGGCTAGAATCAGGGTGAACCAGTGTGTGTGTGTGTGTGGGGGGGGGGGGGGGTAAAGCTGCATAGTCCGATGAAAACATCAAATTTTCAAAACCAAAACAATTATTTAGATTTGATTCTACATATCTAATTTAGACACTGATGCACATATTAAGCTTTGTTGTCGCATATTATAATATAGTTGGGATAGCCTATGGTGTCATTAAGCCATTAATTTAGCATGTTTGCAGTTCAAATATCTCAAAAGTTAGCCATTTATAATAAAGCTAGTAAAGAAAAGTAGACTATAAAAATCAATTCAATATATTTATCTACAAAAATTACAGTAACTCAAAATCATGGGACTATGCAACTTTAATTACACCTCACACCCCCAGCACCCTCTTCTTTAAAGTTGCATAGTCCGATAAAAGCATTAAGTTTATCTAGCTTTGAATCTACATAACATATCCCTCTTAGATGCTGGTACACTTGTTTGAAGCTGCATAGTGTGATGAAAACATAAAATTTTCAAAACCAAAACAATTATCTAGATTTGATTCTACATATCTACATATCTAACTTAGATGCTGGTGCACTTATTAAACATTTTTCGTTACATATAAGGGGGATACTGAGTCAATTAATAGAACCTGCAGAAACCTATGGTGATAGAGTTTTAGCAAGCTTGCCAAAATTAATTTAGCATGCTTCCATTTCAAATATCTCAAAAGTTAGCGATTTAGAATAAAAGTTACTTTAAAGTTGCATAATCCGATGAAATATCAAATTTTCAAAACCAAAACAATTATCTAAGTGTGATTCTACATATCTAACTTAGATACTGGTGCACTTATTAAACATTAGTCACCACACAGAAGGGGATGCCGAGGCAATTGAATAGAACCTGTTACTGCAGAAGCCTATGCGATCAGAGTTTTGACACGCTTGCCAAAATTAATTTTGCACGGTTCCACTTCAAATATCTCAAAAGTTAGCCACTTAAAATAAAAGTTACTTGAAGCTAAAGTAAGGTACATAATAACGATCAACCTAATGTATTTATCTAAGAAAATTTCAGAAACTCAAAACCATCGGACTATGCAACTTTAAGTAGTTGTTGCTGTATAGAAGGGCATACTAAATCAAATTTAACTGAACCTGTTTACTGTTGGAGCCTATGGGGATCAGAGTTTTGGCAAGCATGCCAAAATTAATTTAGCACATTTACACTTCAAATATCTGCAACGTTAACAATTTTAAATCCATGTAAGATAGATTCTAATGATCAACCTAATATATTTATCTCAGAAAATGATAGAAACTTAAAACCGTCGGACCATGCAGCTTTAACTAACCTCCCCCCCCCCCCCCCCCCACACACACACACAACTCACCCTCTCAGTACTGAGTGGAGCCTCGGATTGAGTGCACCTGACCCCTGCTAGTTGACCCCCAGCCGTGCCCAGTAGTCCGGAACCAGCCGTGTGGACGCTGCCCGCCGTGCCCCGTTACGTCACGTGGTGTTCCATGCCCGGTGACGTAACGCACGTCGCTGACGGGTGTGCCATTACCCGTGACGTAACACGGCGTGGTCGGCCTGTGTTTCCAGAACCCTGATGTCAGTGTGTGGAAACTAATGGGTGGGTGGGTGAGTGAGTGAGTGAGTGAGTGAGTGAGTGAGTGAGTGAGTGAGTGAGTGAGCGAGCGAGTGAGTGAGTGAAAGGGAGAGAGTAAGAGAGAGAGGGAGACAGAGAGGGAAAGAGAGAATGTGTGTTGGGGGTTTTACACTTTAACATTTAAAGCTGGCATAGTCCGATGAAATATCAAATTTTCAAAACCAAATCAATTATCTGGATTTGATTTTACATATCTAACTTAGATACTGATGCACTTATTAAGCATTTGTTTCTGCCTAGAAGGCAATACTGAGTCAATTTAACAGAACCTGTTACTGCAGAAGAAGTCTATGGTGTCAGAGTTTTGGCAAGTGTGCCAAAACTAATTTTCCATGGTTGCACTAAAAATATCTCAAAGGTTTACCATTTAAAATAAAAGTAACTTTGAACTAATATAAAGTAGATACTATTGATCGATCTAATATATTTATCTCAGAAAAAATACAGAAATTCAAAACCATCGGACTATGCAACTTTAAAGTCATGTTATGATGGAGTTTGGGGGTTTTATGCCATAACAACATCTAAGGTTATATCAAGACGTGTACTGACTTGTAGTTATGATGGATACACACTCATGTGATAGTACACACTCATGTTGCTTATTTGTCTGTGGTTTTATATCCTAGCAACATCTAAGATCACATCAGGACGGATACCAACTTGCTACAATGCACACTCATGGCAACTTTATAGTGTTGCCCTACTGGGAGACTAGGTTGGTGGCAGCATGACCCAATATCCCCACTCAGTCACAATATCCTGACACTGAGCCAACTAGTCCTTGCCATATCCTAATAATGCAAAGCACCTGGCTAGGAAGCGACATGTATACAATTTTTTACGTCATTGGTTTGACTCGACAAGGGTTCGGTCGAAACCTGTGGGGTAAGAATCCCATGATCTGCCAAAGCGGGGAGACGGACGCTCATCTCATTCAGCCATCCCGTCTGTTCTGAACAGAGTCCGAGGTGAATCTGTTATCTAGGTGCTGTGCTGTTGGAGGTGGGAGGGTGGAGGACTCTGGTTACAGGAGTCAGACTCAGACTGCCAGCTTCCAGGAACCCTGCCGACTCGAGCCGGGTGCAACACGAGTGGCTGCCGGTGTCGCAGTTGAAGTTACCAGCAGTTGAAGTTCCCACAATTGCTTCTGCGCATGCGTCAACATCTAACGGAATCGTCTGTGCATTGTCAATGGCCATGGGCAATCTTCATATAGTAAAAGTAAAATATCTCTAAATCCACAGCACCTAGAAACAAGCTGATTGGAATACACATATAAAACATGTTTACCAAAAAGATTATATTAAATTGATATGGTTAGGGTTCTGGATTTCTATTAATTTTGAATAATGTTTTGCACTGCGCGTACCGCCAAACTCAACGCATTGTCAATGGTCGTGAGCAATCTTCATGCAGAAAAAGTGAAATATCTCTAAAACCACACCACCTAGAAACAAATCGCTTGGTACACATATAGAAAACATGTTTACCGAAAAGATTATATTAAATTTATAAGGTTAGTCATACTGACACTATAGTGACAGCGATTTGCGGCGATCGGCGATGGCTTAAATCGGGCTAATGTTGACTGACACATGCGCAGACAATGCTTTGACACATGCGCAGAAGCGATTGTGGGAACTTCAACTGCTGAGAACTGAAACTGCGACACCGGCTCCACCTCTCGGGTCTCAGCCTTCAGCTGCCGGATCCGGTCACTATTGCTTGTCAATCGGTGGCAACGACGACAGCAACTCATCGTTTTGTAGAATGGCTAAAGCTCGGATCTGTGGTTGTGTAGGCAGGCTATAGTGAAATCAATACAGGCAAAGAGAAAGGAAGAGTATAAAGTGTAAAGGAAAAGAGAGAGTCAAGCCCTCTGGTTTATTATTTATATAGTACATGGGTTCATTGTAGAGTATCACCCCACCCTTTTCCCCCAATGGGAAACAAGCATTATTGGTCCTACCAATAGGGATCCAGCATTCCTGGTCCCCATGGCTACCAGTGATCTGCCCACCACCACCAAGCTGTGTGGCTCCCCTATCCACCACCAACTTTGAGCCTGAGTGTGATGATCCTACCCAGCAGAGGGGGGAGGGTGTAGGCCCTGAGTGCCCCTTACACACAGCCCTGCCAGCACCACTATGTCTATTTACATCCCACTCAGGCACCACCAGCACCTACATATATATATACATATATACACGTGCGCTTGGCCACATATACCTGATCAGTAATAGAACATTTGCATTCCCCCCGATGCCGTAAATCAGAATATTTTACAAATTGTTGTGAACTTGTCGCTGACCGATGAGTCCAATTTGTGCTCGGAATGTGCGGTGGCACGTTGGATATGTGTGTGTGTAGCTCCTGTCTGCTAGATGAAGTAGACAATCTTTTCTCTGCTGACATTTTTGTTTAACTTAGGATACATACAATCAGTACTGACACACTGGAAGGTACTGCTCTGGAGCTGTAGATTACTGTGGGGTTCAGTCACCTTGTGTATGGACACTCTTCATACACTGTATATATATCATACTACAGTATAACCCCATTAAACCAAGCTCGGTTAAACCAAACGACCGGTTAATCCAAACTTTTTTCGGCGGTCCGGCAAAATACTACCATTTAAAAGTTGGTTAATCCAAACTATCGGTTAATCCAAACTATCGGTTAATCCAAACAAACTTTTCGGACCTCAGGCCACTCCGGTATGGTTAAACCAATCTTTCATGTGGTTATAAGGTTATCGGAGACCCCACCACTTTTTTATATGATAAATGGTAGTATTTTGCCGGGCCGCCGTAAAACGTTTGGATTAACTGATCGTTTGGGTTAACCAAGCTTGGTTTAACTGGGTTATGCTGTATATATATATAAAAACAATAATCAAAATATCCACATACATTGTATATTACACTCATAATGCACCCACGTTTTTACCAAAGCCAAGTCAAAGCCAAAGCTCGGATAAACCAAGGATCGGTTAATCCAAACAAATTTCTAGGGTCCCTTCAAGTTTGGTTTAACAGGGTTATACTGTATTACTAGGTGGAGTAATGTTATAACAAAAGACTAAATATCCTTTTCAAAATGCAATGCTTAGGATATATGTAACTCTTAGGAACTACTGACAATGCAACACTGACGGATGCTGGTCTTCCGTTTGTTTGTTGCAGTTTTACGTCCTGGCAACATCTAAGGTCATATCAGGACGGTTACCGAATTGTGATAGTGCACTTTTCATAGTGCTGCCCCACTTGGAGACCAGCCCGCCGACACCATCACCCGATTTCCCATACGATCCCATTATCCTGACACTGAGCTAGATAACCAGTCCTTGTCCTGCCCTATCCTATTAATGCCGAGCGCCAGGCTAGGTAGATAGCGACAAGTATCAATTTGATAAGTCATTGGTTTGACTCGGCTGGGATTCAAACTCCTGACCACTGTGGCTGTGTGTGGGTGGGTGTCACGTGGTTGCTAATCAAGCTGGGGGGGCCGAGTTGGCTGCAGCACACTGGCGTGACACTGTCCTGATATGACCTTAGATGTTGCTAGGACGTAAAACAACAACAAACAAACAACAACAACTGTCACCTGGGGGACCGGGAGGGGGGGAGGTCTACAGGTGACTGACCAGTCCTCACCTGCCGCCAGCCTTCACCTGTGTCCGTACAGGAACAGCCTTGCTCTACTGGCCTCACCCAGGACATCATGAGGGGTTGGGGAGCTTTTACCTTATTACTTTGTGCGTGTGGGCGGGGCGTTTTCCGTATTCCTTTGTGAG
>CM059198.1:31020947-31040947 GCA_030323885.1 Branchipolynoe longqiensis
AGAGGGGGAAGGGGAGGGTAAGTGTGAGAGGGGGAAGGGGAGGGTATGGGTGAGAGGGGGAGGGTAAGTGTGAGAGGGGGAAGGGGAGGGTAAGTGTGAGAGGGGGAGGGTAAGTGTGAGAGGGGAGGGTTAGTGTGAGAGAGGGAAGGGGTGGGTAAGTGTGAGAGGGGGAGGGTAAGTGTGAGAAGGGGAAGGGGAGGGTCAGAGTGAGAGGGGAAAGGGAGGGAGTAGAGTGTGGGGGGTTTTGCAGCTGGAGCCAATCAGGCGTATATATCAGTTCGTAAGTGAACTGTGAAATAAAACACCTACTTACGTAAGTAAGTAGGTAAGTAGGTAAGTAAGTGAGTGTGTGAGTAAACAGCTCAGTGTGCCTGCCGGTCGTCCCTCACTTCACTGCCACCCAGGCCGCGTCTCCACTGCAAACAGCTGCAGCGACTGAGTCAACAGATGGTTGGTCAGTGCCGACTGTTGAGCCGGGTCGGTTCACTCTGTGGGAACGCTCCCCAGATACATTCATATACATATATACATACATACATGCATGCATGCATGCATGCATACATACATACATACATACATACATACATACATACATACAAACATACATACATACATACATACATACATACATACATACATACATACAGCATGCATGCATGGCATGCATGCATGCATGCAACATACATACATACATACGTTAATACATTATACTACATACATGCATGCATTGCATGCATGCATGCATGCATACATACATACATACATACATACATACATACATACATACATACATACATACATACATTGTAAATATGTAAAAGTTGTTTGTGGATGGTCCCCCCCCCCCAACTCCGCCCCCCCTCTCCCGGTATGTTTAAATTGATATGACCTTAGATGTTGCCAGGACATAAAACTCCAACAGACAAACTGACTACTTGGACTACTTGCTGTGCTTCTCTCTGACCCTGTCCCCATAATAGCAGACCCATACTGTTTGCTAGCACTGTCATAGTGCAGCGCTATAGTGCAGCGAAAGCAGTGCAGGGTTCGAATGCGATGATGATTGCGGAAACATTGCTTTGTTCGCTGGGTTCCTCTGATCGTCTCACCTGATACACTGGGCTGTGAGCCAAACTAATTAAGACCGTGCGACTGGGTTTGTACAGCAACAGGCCATGGGCAGGTGGGTTGGCAGTGTAACTGTAAGCAGGCTTTGTTGCTGGACCAGCTCAGCAGGGTGGCATTGAACTCTGAATCCCACTCTGATTCTGAATGTCAATGTAAATGCCCTTCTGAATACCACTGTAAATGCCTTTCTGAATGTCACTCTGAATGTCACTCTGAATGCCACTGTAAATCCCATTCTGAATGCCATTTTGAATTCCACCATGAATGCCACTTTGAATGGCACTGAATGCTACTCTGAATGCCACCCTGAATGCCACTCTGAATGCCACCCTGAATGCTGCTCTGAATGCCACTCTGAATGCCACCCTGAATGCTGCTCTGAATGCCACTCTGAATGCCACCCTGAATGCCACTCTGAATGCCACTCTGAATGCCACTCTGAATGCCACCCTGAATGCCGCCCTAAATGGCACCCTGAATGCCACTCTGAATGCCACTCTGAATGCCACTCTGAATGCTACTCTGAATGCTTACATATACTGTTACTCATAATTAGACTTATAATAGTTTATAATAAATACATACACAATTCTATATCTTCTAAGCGTTGTCGTTGGGGGGGCGGATGGTTCATTTGGTGGATGTTTATGTCATAGCAAGATCTGCAGTTAAATTAGAACTGGTACCGACTCGTGGAAAAGCATGCTCATGGTGACTCTATAGTGCTGCACCATTAAGGTACCATTCTGATAGAGCTATGACTGATGTCCCACCATTCTGATTGATACCTAGCCAACCAGTCCATGCCCTATTCCAATATTACTGAGCTCCAGGCACGCTAGGACAAGTCCCAACTTTGGAAGTTCTTGCTTTGAGTCTGACTGAGTCAGCGATTGATCCAACAGCCTCCCGCATGGAAAGCGAATGCTCTACCTACTGAACTGCCCCGTCTAGTTGTGTTCTCAGGTGCCAACAACAAATAACCCATGGCTATGTTAGGTGTCCTCATTCTTTGACTTTGCTGTTCGACTCTGGATATGTCGCTCTCTACCCTAGACTGGACATTCATAGTAGTTACTTGGCGCGGTGGCCGAATCGGCAGAGCGCGGGCCTCGCGTGCGGGATATCGCCAGTTCGGTTCCTGGTCGAGTCAAACAAATGACTTATAAAATTGATTCTTGTCTCTTCCTAGCCAGGCGCTCAGCATTAATAGGATGGGACCAGGACTGGTTAGGATAATGTGAGTGAGCAGGATATCGGGTCGTGGTGCCAGCAGGCTGATTTCCCAGTGTGGCAACACTATAAAGTCACCATGAGTGCGCACTGTCACAAGTTGGTACCCATCCTGATATGACCTTAGATGTTGCCAGGATGTAAAACTCCAACAACCAACCAACCAACCAACCAATCGCCCTTGGACATTCATAGTACTACTAGTTATCGGGGGTGACTAATATCTCAACGCAAACATGTTGGCGCTCTTTTCTTCAGATCCAGACCGGAAGGAGGTGGGCGTAAAGCTGAATCCTCAGGCGCATTGTGGGTGCCGGTGTCGCAAAATAGTATCACACCCTCAAAATTGAGGGTGGATGGTGTGATAAACGAGGATCGAAGAGGTGATTTGGGGGTGGGAGGGTGGGGGTTCGGGGTAGGGGTGCAGCTTTAGGGGTGCTAAGGAGGTGTCTCACCTGGTGGTCACGTCAGGTACTAGTAGTGTAGTAGGTGAGTGGGGTAACCAGCACACCTGGTTATCTCATCATCAGTAGAAGTGGGTTTAATGCATAGCGTTGACTGGTCCGACAGCCCACAAAGAAACCCATAATTCTTCGCAGCAGAGCGCCTTTGTTATTTCTCTATTTGTTTTGAATATGCATTCCTTTAAAGAGGCTTTACTGTATATGGATGGAGGTTCGAGTTTTAGGTCCTGGCAACATCTGTGGTCATATCAGGGCAGGTACCGACTTGTGGCACTGCACACTCATGGCGACTTCATAGTGCTGCCGCACTGGGAAATAAGCAGCCTGCACCATGATCCGATATCCCGCTCAGTCACATTATCTTGACACCAGTTCTTTCCCTATCCTATTAATGCAGAGCGCCAAGCTAGGAAGGGACAAGTATAAATTTTCTAAGTCATTGGTTTGACTCGACTGAGAATCGAAATCCCAATCTCCCTCACTGAAAGCCTGCGCTCAACCGATTCCGCCACCACGTCTGGGCTTTCGTTTATTAAACAGGCGGAAAATTCAAATGCAGGCAATTGTTCTTCCACATTCCAGTGTTCCCAAATTGACATAGTTGGGCAGTGCTTTCCATTCTTAATATGACAGTTTATGTGATTTGTATAGCATAATCTAGTATCATATAATATGGCTATTATCTATGTATTAAACTATAGTAGGGTAATACCAATAAGTGTATTCTGAGTTCTACTGGTCCCTCAGTAATACCACCATCACACCAAACTAGTTCTCACTACATTCTTGAAAATGTTGCTGAATAGACTCAAACTGTGTGCGAGCGGAAGGATGTAGCAGCAACCTTTTATGGTCTTTTTACAAACGAAATGGACGGGTTAGAATGGAATGGTGCTCCAGAACTTTGAGCATGCCCACAATTTTCTTGCAGACACGTTCTACCCCGACCACAGCCCGTTTTTTAATGTGGTCGGACATTTTGAGAACTAGTTTGGTGTGATGGGGGTATAAGGACTGAAGCTGTGACTCAGCATGCCGGGTCACATCTGCAGCTATGTGACAAAAGTTGGCGTTGATGCCACTGTCAGCCTATCATTGACTGTATAACCTCTACTTTATACTCACTTTGCACCGGACCAGACGGGATGGCCGAATGAGTTAGAGCGTCCGTCTCCCATGTTGGTAGATCGTGGGGTCGTGGGTTCGAACTCTGGTCGAGTTAAACCAATGACTTAAAAATTGATACTTGTCGCTTCCTAGCCTGGCGCTCGGCATTATTAGGATAGGACAAGGACTGGTTGGCTCAGAGTCAGGATAATGTGACTGAGTAGGATATCAGGTCATGGTGCTGGCGGCCTGGTCTTCAAGTGGGGCAGCACTATAAAGTCGCCATTAGTGCACACTGTCACAAGTCGGTACCCATCCTGATTTGACCTTAGATGTTGCTAGGATGTAAAACAACAACAAACAAACACTTTGCACCTATAACCACATACCACGTGATAACCAATCTTGGTAGGTTTATGGGCATACATTTGTTTCTAATATAGGTTCTGGTGTAATTGTCTTAGCAAATATTTTACAAGAACTAAAAGCACGACTTGATGTACATGGTGTACTACGTTCACTTCCTCCACCCACCTTCTGCCGTGTGAGCTGAAGCTGCGACCCGGCGTGCTGGGTCTCAGCTCCACTACTTATTACTGAATGTCCAGCGGAAATTGGAATACACATAGGGCGTAATCGATTAATCAATTCGGGTCACCCGAGCCACTTTTTGGTGCATGCGCACATCCTACAGACTCGGGTTGAATAAACGAATACGCTCGGGGTGGACAAAATGGTGGCTTAATCTGAAACTTAATATTTTTTTTCAATAACCGATAGAAGTACAGCAAAATGGGATTTAAAGTATTTTATGATTGTAGAAGCTGAAAGTCTGGGTTATTAAAAGAAAAGCATTTAAACAACAGTAGGAGGTGTACCGGTAGCTGTTATCCTACAGGTATCAGCACAGATGTGACGTCATCGCTCCTAGCAAACCCCAACCAAGAGGTGAGTTACTGGGGTCGGGTCGTTTTGGACACGGCACGTGTATTTGTCGACTCCACTCGCGGTGTTCTATTTGAAATTCTGACGACTCGGGTGAGCCGAGTCGCCCGGGTCGCGTTAATCGATTACGGCCATATAGACCTATTTCATATGACCTCAGCATAGGTATCTAGGTCCAGTGCCCGCGCCTTTTGGCTGCAGGACAACACAGTGTCACACTGCAAATTCAATGGCTATGAGCAATCTTCATACACAAAAAGTGAAATATCTCTAAAACTACACCACCTAGAAGCAACCCACTTGGAAGACATATAGAAAACATATTCAACGAATAGATTATATTAAATTTATACGGTTAGGCTTCTGTATTTCTATTAATTTTGAATAAAATAGGCGTTTTGCACTGCGCGTATCGGCAAAGTCAATGCCTTGTCAATGGTCGTGAGCAATCTTCATACAGAAAAAGTGAAATATCTCTAAAACTACACCACCTAGAAGCAATACACTTGGAACATGTATAGAAAACATATTCAACGAATAGATTATATTAAATTTCTACGGTGAGGCTTCTGCATTTCTATTAATTTTGAATAAAATAGACGTTTTGCACTCCGCGTATCGGCAAACTCAATGTCTTGTCAATGGTCGTGGCAATCTTCATACAGAAAAAGTGAAATATCTCTAAAACTACACCACCTAGAAGCAACCCGCTTGGAACACATATAGAAAACATATTCAACGAATAGATTATATTAAATTTAAAAGGTTAGGCTTCTGCATTTCTATGAATTTTGAATAAAATAAACGTTTTGCACTGCGTGTACTGGCAAACTCAATGCAGTGTGCCTTCGTTCTGCAGCCAAGCTGCGCGCGCATACACAATGTTTATAAACATTGAAAGGGGTCTAGAGTCCAACTATTAAAGTTGCATAGTCCGATGGTTTTGAGTTTCTCTAAGTTTTCTGAGATAAATATATTAGGTTGATCATTACTTTAGTTTGCGGTAATTTTTATTTTAAATGGCTAACTTTTGATATATTTGAAGTGCAAACGTGCTAAATTAATTTTGGCAAGCTTGCCAAAACTCAGACACCATAGGTTTCTGCAGTAACAGATTCTATTAATGTTGCATAGTCCGATGGTTTTGAGTTTCTGAAATTTTCAAAGATAAATACATTAGGTTGATCGTTATTATGTACCTTACTTTAGCTTGAAGTAACTTTTATTTTAAGTGGCTAACTTTTGAGATATTTGAAGTGGAACCATGCAAAATTAATGTTGGCAAGCTTGTCAAAACTCTGATCCCATAGGCTTCTGCAATAACAGGTTATATTCATTTGCCTCGGTATTCCTTTCAGTGTGGTGACAAATGTTTAATAAGTGCACCAGTATCTAAGTTAGATATGTAGAATCAAATTGAGATATTTGTTTTGGTTTTGAAAATTTGATATTTTCATCGGACTATGCAGCTTTAAACTGACACAGTATTCCCTTATATGTGATGACAAATGCTTAATAAGAACACCAGTATCTAAGTTAGATATGTAGAATCAAATCTAGATAATTGTTTTAGTTTTTAAAATTTGATGTTTTCATCGGACTAGGCAACTTTAACTTCTAGAAACTAAGATAACTAGTCTTTGCTTTACCCTAATAATACCAAATGGCAGGCTAGTTAGCCACAAGTGCAAACTTTGTAAGTATTTGCTTCTACTCAGGTGGGGAGGAAGGGTTTGTTTGTTGTTGTTTTGCGCCCTAGCAACATCTAAGGTCATATCAGGATGGGGGTAAGGGAGCGCCCTCCTTCTTTGGTCATCCAGTCTGGTTTAATCAGGCATTGTGAGTTGCGAAGTATATTGAATCAGTTATAGCATACAGTTTATTCGGGTTTGGCTAAATTTGGCACGCACAACATATTGACAAATGCAAGTGCGGGATGGCTGTGGGAAAATGACAGCCTTATTCATTCTCGTCAGCACTGACAGTCCGTTGGCTAAATCTGATCCGGTGGGAGCAAATCGAGCTGGTCCATACCTAGCATAAGTAAATAGGTTTTACTGTATGTTTAAGGCTATTGGGAAACCTTATATTGGCTATTAGTCTCTCAACCTCCCCCTCCCCCTCCCCTCCCCTCACACCCTTACACCCTTACTGCACTCTTCTGGAAAATTGAAGTTGCCGTCATTATGTCTACCGGGTATGCAGTGTGGCAAATAGCTAACCATCCACACATTGTCATAGCAGCAGCCATAGCAACAGGCATAGCCACAACCATAGCAGCACCCATCACAGAACATTCCACAGCAGTCATAGAGACAGCCGCAGCAACAGCCATAGAGACAGCCATATCATTCATAGCGTCAGCCATAGCAGCAGCCATAGCAGCAGTCATAGCAATGGTCATAGTGGCAGCCATAGCAGTAGTCATAGCAGCAGCCATAGCAGCAGCCATGGTGACAGTCGTAGCATGAGTCATAGCAACAATCATAGTAGCAGCCATAGCGACAGCTATTGTGGCAACCACAGTGACAGCTATGGTGACATCCATAGCAACAGTCATAGCAGCAGGCATATCAGTAGCCCTAGTGACAACCGTAGTAAGAGCCATAGCAGCAGCCACAGCAACAGCCATATCAGCAGTCATAGCAGCAGCCATAGCAACAGCAACAGCATCAGCCATATCAGCAGCCATAGCGACTGCCATAGCAGCACCCATAGTGGCAATCATAGTAAGAGCCATAGCAGCAGCCATAGCAACAGTAATAGCGGCAGCCATAGCAACATCCATAGCAACAGCCATAGCAACCACCATAGCAACATCCATAGCAACAGCCATATCAGTAGTGGTCAGAGTGATTGCCAATGAGCCTCATGTAAAGCATCCACCCCCCGACCCCCACCCCACCCAATCATCTGGACTGTTATTATGGCACATGTGAAATGACTTATTTCAATAGTAATACAAACTGGTTTGTGTGGGAGAGAGAGGGACGGAGAGAGAGAGAGGGGATGGGCTTACTGTGGCGCTGTTTACTTTATTTTAGACCAGATGCGGTGGCCGAATCGGTAGAGCGCAGGTTTCCCGTGTGTGGAACGTCGGGAGTTTGAATCCAGCCCGAGTCAAACCGGTGACTTACAAAATCTATACTTGTCGCTACATAGCCTGGCTAAGGATAGGGCAAGGACTGGTTAGTTCAATATCAGGATAATGTGACTGAGTGGGATATCAGGTCATGGTGCCGACGGCCTTGTCTCTCAGTGGGGAAGCACTATAAAGTCGCCATGAGTGTGCACTGTCACAAGATGGTGCCCACCCTGATATTACCAGAGTTGTATAGTCCGATGAAAACATCAAATTTTCAAAACCAAAACACTTATCTTGATTTGATTCTACATATTCAACTTAGACAGTGGTCCACTTATTAAGCATTTATTGCTGCATAGAAGGGCATAATAAGTCAATTAATAGAACCCTTTACTATTGAAGTCTATGGTGTCAGAGTTTTGGCGTGCTTGCCAAAATTATTTTGGCATGTTTTGACGTCAAATATCTCCAAACTTAGCCATTTAAAATTCAAGTTACTTCAAACTAAAGTAAAGTGGATTATAACGATTAGTATAATATATTTATCTCAGAATATAGCAGCAACTCAAAAGCATCGGACTATGCAACTTTAAGCGTAAAACCCACCAAACAAGCAAACATTTACTCTAGGGCTGTTTAGGCGTGTGTGTGTGGGAATGTGGGGTGTGGGGGAGGTTCTGAAATAGGAAAGCCCTTTCATAAGGAGGAAAGCCCTTTCGTATGGAATGTGCGGGTATGGCGGTAATGGCGCATGCGTACAAAGCCTTGCTGGCAGTGATCAGGCGCAGGCGCATGTTGTCTGCCGCTGATTGTCGGGCTTATCTGATATGGTACCGGCGATACTGTACCGGGCTGGTAGTTAGGTAACCACGGTAACTGATCCCCAGCATGCACTGCGCCTAGTGAGATTGCGTGTAATGTATGTATGTGTGTGTGTGTGTGTGTTGGGAGTATTGGGTTTTGGGGTGGAGTCGGTATATGATAACCCCCCCCCCCCACACACACACACACACACTCTCACTCACCCACACACCCACACTCACCCACTCACCCACACTCACAACCAGGTCACATCTCACTCACACACCACACTCACCCACATACCACATACCACCCTCATTTCCACAATCACATCCACAATCACACCCATGCACCAATCCACACTCACACCCTACACACACCCCATCACACACCCCCCTCCCCCCCCATCGCCCCCCCCCCCCCACACCCAGGCTCTCATGCAACAGCGCCACCTCACGTGACTAGCCGTGACAATCGGCCGTGTGCCATCTGTGGGTATCTTTATAGATCAGGGCGGGTGTTGTTGTTTTTATTATTATTATTATTATTATTATTATTTTTATATATATTTAAATCTTGCCAACGTGACAGGTGTGCTGAGCTACCACCGCACCGCACCACATCCCACCCCACCCCACTCCACCCCACCCCACTCCACGCCACTCCACCCCACCCAGACCACAGGCGCTCGGCATTATTAGAATAGGGCAATGACTGATTGGCTCAGTGTCAGGATAATGTGACTGAATGGGGTATCGGGTCATGGTGCTGGTGGCCTGGTCTCCCAATGGGGAAATGAGTGCGCACTGTCATAAGTCTGTACCAGTCCTGATATGACCTTAGATGTTGCCAGGACGTAAAACTCCAACAACCAACCAACCCACATGGCATCCGCCATGCACCGCCCGCCCCATCTATAAAACCCTAGCACGCAGAACCGGTATACGGGCCTTCCACAACCAGGCCCGTATCCTGCATTTATTTGGCACTTTCAAACGAACCAGCCACCTAAGCCTTGAACAGACGCTATAAATGTGGCCTTTTTTCTGTCTTTGTAAGTGGTGCAAAATCGTTAATTGGAGTGTTCCTGTTTGTTATTTTATTGCTGTATGTGGGACAGGGGTTGCCTCCCCTCCTCAAGCCACCTAAACACCCACCCACCCACACAAACGCTCATACTGGCACTCACACTCATAATCACACCCACATTCACACTCACAAGCACACTCACAAGCACACTCACACTGGCTCAGTCGCACTCACATTCCCACACTCACACACTCACTCACTCACACTCACACACACTCACTCACCTCACTCACTCGCTCGCACCCACTCACTCACCTCACCCACTCACACACACCAATACGCATCAATATACCAAACCAACACACCCACACACTCACACTCACGCCCACACATACATACTCACTCACTCACTCACCCCCTCACCAACACGCACCAGTATACCCTCCAATATACCCACCAACACACCCACACACTCACACTCACGCCCACACTCACGCCCACACACACACTCACTCACTCACTCATTCACTCACTCACTCACCTCCACAACAACACGCACCAGTGTACCCTCCAATATACCCACCAACACACCCACACCCACCCACTCACTCATTCACACCCACACACAAACACACACAAAGTTGTATCCATCCACACCCACATTCACCAACACACCTACATCCACCAGCACACCCACCGATCCACTTACACTCACACACTCACACCCACACACTTACACCCACACACCTACACCTACACACTTACACCCACACACCTACACCCACACACCCAACCCACACACTTACACCCACACACCTACACCTACACACTTACACCCACACACCTACACCTACACACTTACACCCACACACCTACACCCACACACCCAACCCACACACCTACACTCACACCCACACACTTACACCCACACACCTACACCCACACACTTACACCCACACACCTACACCCACACACCCACACCCACACACCTACACCCACACACCCCTACACCCACACACCTACACCCACACACCTACACCCACACACCTACACCTACACCCACACACCTACACCCACACACCTACACCCACACACCTACAGCCACACACCTACACCCACACACCTACACCCACACACCACCCACACACCTACACCCACACACCTACACCAACACAATTACACCCACACACCTACACCCACACACCTACACCCACATACTTACACCCACACACATACACCCACACTCTTACACCCACACACTTACATCCATACACTTACATCCACATACTTAAACACTTACACTCACACACTTACACCCACACCTACACATTTACACCCACACCACACACCTACACCCACATACTTACACTCACAAACTTACACCCTTACACCCACACACTTTCACTTACACCCACACACTTACACCTACACCCACACCCACACAATTACACCCACACCCATACCCATACCCACACACTTACACCTATACCCATACCCATACCCATACCCACACCCATACCCATACCCACACCCACACCCATACCCACACCCACACCCATACCCATACCCACACCCATACCCACACCCACACCCCCACCCACACCCATACCCACACCCATACCCACACCCACACCCATACCCACACCCACACCCATACCCACACCCACACCCATACCCACACCCCGTGCACCCACCCACACCCCGTGCACCCACCCACACCCCGTGCACCCACCCACTCCCCTGTCTCTACCAGATTGCCCCAATCATCGCTCAGCCATAATTTGAACCCTTCCCAAGAAACCGAACCTGCGGCGCGCGTTACCTCCCATTACACACACGGTCACGTGGTCGGCGCCCCTATATCCCTCCCACACACCTCTACACACGCGCACAACTACCTCTCCCCCTCCCCTATCCCCTCTCCCTCCTCCCCTCCCCTCCCCCCTCTCCCCTCTCCCCTCTCCCGCCTCCCCTCTCCCATTTTCCCTCTCCCCCTCTCACTCTCACTCTCCCTCTCCTCTCCCCATCCCCATTACTTCTTTCTCCGCTCCTCTCCCCTCCTCTCCCCTCCTCTCTCCCCTCTCCCCTCTCCCCTGTCCCCTGTCCCCTCTTCACTGTCCCCTCTTCCCTGTCCCTCTCCCCTGTACCCCTCCCCGTCCCCCGGTTCCCCTGTCCCCCTGTCCCGCCCACTCCCTCTCCTCCCTCCTCCCCCTGCCCTCTCCCTGTCCCCCTCTTCCCTGTCCCCTCTTCATTGTCCCCTCCCCCCGTCCCTCTTCACTGCCCCCTTTCCCTGTCCCCCTTTCCTGTCCCCTGTTCATTGTCCCCTGTCACCTGTCCCCTGTTCATTGTCCCCTGTCACCTGTCCCCTTTCACCTGTAACCCTCTCCCATCTTTCTCTCCCTCTCCTATCTCCTCCTTTTCCCCTCCCTCTTCCCTCTGCCTTTTCCACTCTCCACTCTCCTCTCTCCCCTTCCCTTCCCTTTCCCGTCTCCTTCCCCCCTCTCCCTTCTCCCCTCTTCCCTCTTCCTCTTCCCTCTCCCCTCTCCCCTCTCCCCTCTCCCCTCTCCTCCTCTCCTCCTCCTCTCCTCCTCTCCGTTTCCCTCTCACATGTCCTGTTTCCCCGAACCTTACGCAGACACATGTAAGTGCCAGCTAATTACACCCTGAGACCTGATTCCCTGTAAAGCCAGCGTTATGTTGGCTGGTCGCCTAAAGGGGCTGTCACATTACGACGCATCTCGCAAGCGGATGACGAATGCGTAAAATCACTTTTTTATGTCGAGATGCGTCAAACATTTCAGTGTGGGGGGCAAAGTTGGACATATACATACCGTATACATAGTGTTTCACCAACGTATGGCTAACATGCCTCCTGGCGAAAAATGCTTGAATTACGCTCACATACTTCGCAGAACGCCAGTGAACGTTATATACGTTATTCGATCGCCAGAACTTTGCCTCGTACATTCTATACGTCAAGACACGGTGGAGAAACGCAAAACGTATGTTAGATGTACATTAGACATACATTATCCATATGTTGTCAGTGCGCAGACTATACCTTTCCACTGCCTTTCACGTAGGGAAATGTATGTCTAATGTATGTCTAATGTACATCGACGTAACCTAATGTATACATAACGTACGGCTGACGTAACACCCATACGTTGTCATACGTCAAAACTTTTGTGCATGCACAAAACTTGAGTGACCCCCTAATGAGCATCGACGTACATCGACGTACATCGACATACGCATAACGAACGAGTAACATATTACGACGTATCCCGATGTAGCAGCCAAAAATCACTTACATCGGCATACGTTTGCGCGATGCGTCGTAATGTGCCAGCCTCTTTAACTGCACCCTTACATTAATGGTTAGACTTACCAACTAAAACCGTCACTCAGTTAGAAACTCACTTTGGAAATTTGCATCGACTGAGATTTGTTGGTTGTTGGGGTTTTATGTCCTGGCAAAATCTAAGGTCATATAAAAAAAAGAAGAGTAAAGTAAATCTTGTTTTATTTAAAGCTGCATAGTCTTGTGAAGCATCAAATTTTCAAAATCAAAACAATTATTTAGATTTGATTTGACACATCTGTCAGAGTTTTGTAGTGCTTGCCAATATTAATTTAACATGTTCACACTTAACATATCTCAAAAGTTAACAATTTTGAATCAAAGTTACTTCAAACTAAAGTAAGGTAGATTCTAACAATTAAGTGGATTTATTTATCTCAGACAAATGAGAGAAACTCAAAACCATCGGATTATGCAACTTTAACGACGCCTCTAGAGCGCATTGATTTTCATATCATCGTCCATTGGATGTCAAACATGTGGTCATTCTGACATATTTCTTTGGGGGAAACTCGCTGCTGCCACATAGGTTAGTTAAGGTCATATCAGGACGGGTATCGACTTATATCAGTGCACACTCATGGCAACTTTATAGTGCTGCCCCACTAGGAAGCTTGTCTGTATTGATTTCACTATAGCCTGTCTACACAGCCACCTATATCGATCACTTTATTTGTGTCCCAACATTACCATTATAGCCATAATATAACTCCCTAAACCGACCACCTCCCTAAATGGACCATTTAAAGTCGGTCCCAAGGCCGGTTGATGCGGGACTCATCCTGGAGTAGTCTGTGAGTAATACGTGGTCATCCGTGGCGATCCGTGGTTAATCCGTGGTCATCCGGTGTGTCCGGGTATTATCCGGGCAGTCCGGGAGTGGTCCGTGGCTACGTCGGGGCTAGTCCGGGCAAGTCCGGGGCTGGTCCGGGTTAAACCGTGGCTAAAACATGGTTCATCCAGGGCAAAACAGCCCCGGATTGGCCCGGACACGGCACGGACTACTCCCGGTCCACCCCCGGACTACTCCCGGTCCACCCCCGGACTACCCGGACCACCCCCGGATCATTAAAACATCCGGGGCGGACCCTGGACGAGGCCGAACCAGCTACGGATCACCCCGGATCGCCACAGACCACGCCGGATCATGGTCCGGGGCTCGTCCGGCCCCTGATCCGGGTAGGTGTGGCTGGGGCTTTCCATTTTGTGTCGTTGTTGAACCTACGCTGTGTATGTAAGTCTATTACCTGTATGTAATTGTAAGCTTTAAATGATTTATGGCGGTAAGCCATTTTAAAGACTTGTCATTTCGGGAGGACACGTGTAGTAGTCTGCACTGACCTCTCAGACAAGGAGCCACATATAGACATGTAGGTGTGGATAGAGTGATTACATCAGGGAGCCTAAGTAGTGTCTTGGTTAGCACACAAGCCCCGGAATGGCATGAAGTGTGAGTACGAATCCTGCTCTAGTAATTAGATTCCAAGATATTGTTGTCGTCCATACATGAGTCTCACCACCAAACAGTGGTAGCAGGGACTACGCTGACCTCTGTTCCCCTTTCGAGGCAACAGGTGGCAGCAGGCTAGCCCGAAGGCGGTCGCTAGCTGGACCGCCCCACCTCCTCTGCGACTGATGAGTGGCAACCCTCCATGATGAGAGGTTACCTGCAGGCTGGCTGGTCAGGGGGCGGGTCACTTTAATCTGTGACACTGCATAGAGTGGAGTAGGAGATTAAACGGTGAAGCGTATCTTTCTCTTACCTGTCATCTCTTCACACTGCTGTAGAAACTACCCACTCGTCGTGGTCACCAGTTTGTAGAATCTAATGCTCGGATCTGTGGCTGCATACGTAGGCTATGAGGAAAACAATACAGACAAAGAGAAAGGAAGAGAGTAAAGTATATAGTTACATGGGTTCATGGTAGAGTATCATCCCACCTCCTTCCACCAATGGGAATCGAGAATTCCTGGTCTCACCAATAGGAATCCAGCATTCCTGGTCTCTCTGGATACCAGTGGTCTGCCCACCACCAGCAGCTGTATGGCCCCCTTGGCCACCACCAACCTTGACCTATTGAGTGTGGTGACCTCTACCCCAGCAGAATGGCCAGGCCCTGAGTGCAATCATACCCAGACCTGCCAACGCCACCATTTCTATTTACATTCCACTCAGGCACCACCAACCCATATATATTATTTTACCTCGGTAAACAGCCTCAGGCTAGCCTCAGGCTAGGGAGAGGTAAGCACGTCCGGTACCAGCAATTAGCATATACAACTCACGACTGGATAACGTGTCGTTGGGTTGCTCCGGCAAAATTAGTCTACATACAAGCAAATACGCAGTAAGTATATAAAAACTGTGGTTAGCTTAATTATGATGCATTAGAGCATCAATATGGAAAGTTTAGACTTTCGTTGGTCCAATTTGGACGAGTTATTTGGTTATAAACAACCAAGGATAGAACACTCGAGTGGGTTTCTCGAAGGAACCAAACCGGTCATTAGCGGTTATGTCAACACCCGGGTCACCGTGTGACTATGGGTAGAGATGTGGGTTTCGCCCTATCTCATGTGGAAATTCTCTCGTACTCTAATAGAGAGTAATGTTGGAGATGCTCCTGGGTTTCTTTTATAGACTCCCCTAGACAAAACTTTTTCAGGCGTTTCTCCGAGTTTCGTAGCATTTTCTCCAACTTGTTGACGTAGTAGTCACAGGTGGGAGAAGTGTGCGGAACAGAGGGATGGGCGGGCCGATACACTGGTCCCGACCCCGCGTAAGGTTTGGGCTTGACCCACAACCCACGCACAAATTTAGCTTATTACGCCTGTGTTATAACGGTATAAACACGTTCTCTAACACCAATAGATGTCCAAATGAGTTTGAAACAACCATATTGTGACATATATATATACCGGGACTGACCAAAAATCTTTGTTTCAGCTCCCGATGGCCACGAAGCGGAGTAAGCGCGGTGCAGCAGCAGCCGAGGGGCGTGTTCCGAGTGGAGTGGACGAGGAGTACGACTCCTCACCTGTGTTGTCGGCAGGGCCGTCGACACAGCCCCGGGCGCATATCCTCTCCGACCCGGACGAGGACGCAGTGCCTGATGTGCCTGCGCCTCCAGATTGGGAGGCTCGCTTTGCACGATTGGAAAGCCACATCTTGACTGCCAAATCGCCTGTGTCTCGGAAGCGGCGTAGGCCGAGTGTCCAAGAGGATTCGTTTGAGGATTTCTTGGACACAGACTCGGCGGTGGAGCTTAAGGCTCCTCCTCCTCCTTCTCCTAAACGGAGGAAGAAGAAGAAACAGGTGATTTCTTCGGGTGATGAATTCACCAAGGAGCGGGCAGAGTCTGGTTTGCGCAAAAAGCGGAAGACTAAGTCCAAAAAGAAGAAGAGGAAGAGGAAATATTCTTCTTCTGAGTCGTCCACTGAGTCTACTTCTACGGAATCAGACTCAGACACCGTATATGAAGGGGTCTATGCGGACATTGGCACTAAAGTGGCTAAGAAGGTGGAGAAGCCAAAGGCTAAGCGGGTTAAAACCACTACGCTTATGCGCGAGACCGTGAATGGTCATTTTCGCACGTTCAAACCGGCGGAGGTTATCTCCAAGTTAGGAGATGAGTTAACAGGCATAAAGGGTGTTCCCAACTCCATCATTAAAGAAATGGATCGGGATGTCAATATGACGGATGACCGTAAGAAGTTTGAGGATGTGTTGCACACAGTGCATAAGGCAGTGTTGGCTACCCTAACAGCTATTGTTCCTGTGGCTAATAGGATGCAGAGTGAAAATAAGTTCTCGTCTTTGGCTAAGACAATGGACAAAGGCATTGCAGTGCTAGCGGCGGCAGGTAATTACCTGTCGTTTCGAAGATATGAAAATGTCTTCAAGTCAGTTTGCACAGATGCTGGCAAAGAAGTGGCTCGCTCTAAGAAGGTTACCGATAATGAGGGGAAGGAGTTTACGCTTTATCTTGCTCCAGAGCCGATTAAAGGGAAACCTTTAGATAACACCAAGATGTTTGGCGGTCAACTACAATACCTCTATAAAGAGGTAGAGACTGCAGCCAAGAGTGGCAAAAACATGGATGGCAAGAAGAAACAGGAAGCTCCTCGTTTCAAAAAGTCACGAGGGGATTTTCGTCCACGACGGTTCACCAGAGGAACCAGACCGAGTTCAAACTTCGGTCAAGGGTTTCGGGGCCGGGGCGCTCGCCCAGGCTGGACCGACAACACCGCACGGCCAATAGGTCGAGGGTTCAACTCGTCGAGACCTTTCCCCAGGGGCGGGTCCAAGTAGAGGTCCAAACACAAACTTTACAAGTCCCTGCAGCCTCTAAAAACACACAAACTGTAAGCAACTTTGTGGCTGGTAATATTAGTAATCATATTTCTGAGTGGCACAAAATTACTAGTGACCAAGAAATTATAGAAATAGTTAGGGGTGTTCAAATTCCTTTTACACAAATTCCTGTACAAAGTATAATACCTTTTCCATATAACATTCAACCAGTTGAACGAGACGCACTAACTAAACAGGTACATAAATTCTTTGAGAAAGGAATTATACAAAAAGTGACACACTGTTCAGGACAGTTTATTTCAAACATTTTCTCGAGACCGAAGCCTAATGGTGATGTTCGAATGATCCTGGATTTAACAATCCTTAATAAAAGGGTGGAATATCGACATTTTAAAATGTTCTCTCTAGATACGGCACGAGATCTGATTACACCAGATGCGTGGATGGCTAGTGTTGATTTACAGGATGCATATTATACGCTTCCCATAATGGAACAATACCGAAAATTTCTTCGATTTATTTGGGATAACCAACTCTATGAGTTTACCTGCATGCCGAATGGCTTAGCTTGTGCGCCACGTTTATTTACTAAATTGCTTAAACCTGTTTTCTCGGTAATGGCGAGGAAGGGTCACATAATGTTTCCATACATAGATGATTCTTTTATTATAGCATCAACACAAATTGGTTGTGTGAATGCAGTTTTGGATTTATGTGCATTACTCACTAAATTGGGGTTTTATGTACATCAACAAAAGTCAGTGTTTAAACCAACAAAACAACTCAAATGTTTAGGGTTTATTCTGGATACACAGTCCCTTACAGTGTCGATAACAGAACAAAAACTAATTAAGTTTATGACTACAGCGACTCAGCTTATTAAGTTATCAAAGCCAAAAATTAGACAGGTTGCTGTTCTTATTGGCATAATGACCTCATATGCACCTGCTGTGTTATATGGGAAGGCCCATATTAAGTCGCTAGAAATAGATAAAAATTTAGCGTTAACACGAACTAAAGGCAATTTTGAGCGAAAGATGTTTATTTCGCAAGAAGGGTTACAGGATATTGGATGGTGGATGCAACATATAGCAAGTTCACCAAATCCAATCCGCATGGCGGAACCTAATACAGTAATTACTACTGATGCTTCGTTAGAAGGTTGGGGAGCTCATCGAGATGGGGTCACAACAGGAGGTAGATGGCTTGATGATGAAAAATCAGACTATATTAATGCACTAGAATTGCGTGCTATTTATCTGGGCTTACGTAGTTTAGTAAAGATAAATAAATCACAGGTTAGAATACTAACTGATAATACTACTGCCAATGGCATATATTCGTAACATGGGTGGAACCAAATCAAAGTCTTGCAATCAGTTATCTAAACGATTTGGAACTGGGCAGCAGGCCCAACAAGTCTGCTGACTGTAGCGCATATTCCAGGGTCACAAAATACACTTGCAGATTATAAAAGTAGAAATTTCCATGACCATTAGTCGCCTCTCCATGACCACTTAGAGTGGTCTCTCTCTACACCTTTGTTTAACTTTCGTTGTGAAAAATGGGGTACACCTGAAGTTGACTTATTTGCATCACGAAATAATAACAAGTTACCCTGTTATGTTTCTTGGCATCCTGAACCGGATGCTTGGAAAGTAGATGCATTTGCTATTACCTGGGAAAATAATTATTTTTATATTTTCCCACCATTTAGCATTATCAGCCGAGTAGTGAGAAAAATCGGCTTGGAAGGGACACATGCGATACTGGTGGTGCCCGATTGGGACACGCAACCTTGGCTGCCAGCAGTTTCACAACTGGCAAAAGATCGTATACGATTCCCAAGAAAACTCGGGAATCTGACGCACCACGGACCGCTAGTGGTTCACGGCGACGTGTCAACGACGCCCCTATTGGCATTCCTTTTCTAAGGAAGCAGCTACAGCAATTTGGATTGGACAGAATTACTGAGGATAGGATAGTATCGGATGCCTGGAGGCCAGGAACTGTCAAAATGTATACAACCTATTTAAAGAAATGGGGTGTACATTGTTTGTTAATGAAAGTTAAGCCAACAAATCCAAAGATTTCACAAGTAGCTCGGTTTCTTCGTTCTCTAGAGGATGAAGGACTTTCCTTTGGATCGATTAATGCGGCGAGGTGTGCGTTATCAATTATATTACCTAGAATTGATGGCGAAACAGTTGGAAAACATCATGTTATTTGTTATTTACTTCGTTCAATTTATCAAAGGAATCCTCCAAAACCAAAGTATAGTCGGTTTTGGGATGTTTCTATAGTATTTAAGTTGTTTCAGGCTTGGCCTCACAACTCGTGGTTAGATATAAAACAGTTAGGTTTTAAGGTCGCGGTCCTGTTATTGTTAGTAACCGGACACAGAGGACAGACGATTGTTGCTTTATCCTTAACTGGATTAGAAATAGACAAGCAACAAGCTACGTTTGATTTAGAAAAATTGCTCAAATCGAACACGTTAGGTGACCCTTTATCAACGGTTCACTTAGA
>CM059198.1:31043592-31152958 GCA_030323885.1 Branchipolynoe longqiensis
CTCCCTTCCCCTCCCCCTTCCCCATACACACGCCGATACGGTGGACTAGATTGAATGAAAAGCATGAGTTGAAGTGAAATGAGACACAAAACGGCGCTTCGCAGCCCCGGGACACCTTCAGTAAACGCCGAACGGGGCCAGCAGGCGGTCAGGGCGTGCCGGTGTGTGTGGGTGTGTGTGGGTGTGTGTGGGTGGTTGCGTGGGGGGGGGGGGTGCGTGTGGGTGTGGGTGTCTGAATATGTGTAAGTAGGTATGTGTGTATGTATATGTGTATGCGTATTTATGTGTATGTATGTCTGTATGATGAGTGTAAGTATGTGTAAGTTTGTCTGTATGTATGTATGTGTATGTATGCGTGTGTTCGTATCTGTGGTTGTATATATTCATGTTATGGATTATGTGTATATATATATATATATGTAGGCATATATGTGTATGTATTCATGTGTATGTATATATGTGTGTATGTATGTATGCATATGCATATGTGCACATGTGCATGTACTTGTGGATATGCCATATATATACCTGTATGTATATGTATGTATGTATGCATATGTATGTATGTATGTATGTATATGTATTATGCATGTGTATGTATGTATATGTGTATGTATATTCATATGTATTTGTATAATATGCGTATATGTATGTATGTATGCATATGAGCCTGTCTCAAAAGGTGTCCATTGTAACGATTGACACAAAACCACACAGAAACGGATACACTGAAAACAAAATTACATTGGCTTCAAATCAATAGGTATTCTATTGGGATTATGAAACACCAGGTAAAAAACAAATCAGTTTACCCTGAGCAAATGCATAAGTAGATAGTATGTTGATCGTTACAATGGACAAAGTCTTGTCCCATATTGCTTAGCACCTTTTGAGACAGTCTCATATGTATGTGTATGTATGTGTATACATGTGTGTGCATGTATGTGTATGTATATGTGTGGGGAGTGGGACGTAGCTCAGGCAGTAGTGTGTCCACCTGTGATGGTGTGGGTCATCCTATCGATCCTGCCCAATGGACCCATTTGCAGTTTCGGCTATTTTCCATTCCAACCAGTGGTCCACAACTGGTTCATCAAAGGCTGTGGTATATGATGTCCTGTCTGTGGGAAAGTGCATATAAAAGACCCCTTATCGGAAAGAGTAGCCTATGTGTGGCGGCAGCGTTTTTCCTCAATATGTCAGAATGACCATATGTTTGACTTGACGTCCTATAGCCGATGATAAAAATCATTGTTCTCTATAGGTGTTGTTAAATAAAACTTTTTTTATGTATGTATGTATGTATGTATGTATGTATGTATGTATGTATGTATGTATGTATGTATGTATGTATGTATGTATGTATGTGTATGTATGCATGTGTCTGTATATGAATGTGCATGCATGAGTATGTTGCATGTATATATGAGGCAAGATCGTCACCAGGATCCTCCTCAACAGACTATCTATTCACATAACACCTGATGTAGTTCCGGAGACACAGTGTGGCTTCAGAGGTAACCGGAGCACCGTGAATATGATATTTTGTCTCCGACAGCTACAAGAAAAGTGCATTGAGCAGCACCGACCACTATACATGATATTTGTTGATTTCACTAAGGCTTTCGATACAGTCAGGAGGACCGGGCTATGGCAGCTACTGAGGAAGTATGGATGCCCAGAGAAGTTCACAACTATGATCGAGGCTCTACATACGGGAATTATGGCGAATGTTAGTGTAAGAGGGGAAGTGTCAGAATTGTTCGGGGTTACCAATGGAGTAAAGCAAGGTTTGTACTGGCCCCCACGCTCTTCTCCATCTTCCTATCAGCAATGCTCGATGAAGCTTTCCGACAGTCCAGACAGAGCGCTGACCTATTCAACGTCACACACTTCAGAGCGAAGACCAAGACTACTCGGATACTGGTGAGAGAGCTGCTATTCGCAGATGACACTGCACTGGTTGCCCACTCTGCTGAAGAGATCCAGAAAATAGTGGACACTTTCTCCGATGCATCAAAGAAGTTCGGCCTGAAGATTAACATCAAGAAGACAGATGTGCTGTACCCCCCCAACTCTACAAAAACCCGAGAGGAGGATATCATGGTTGGCGGAAACAAGCTGAACTTTGTTCCAGAATTCACCTACCTCGGAAGCACTATATCAAATGATGGACACATTGCTGCTGAAATACAGAGGAGGATGGCCAAGGCTAGTGCATCTTTCCGCCGACTATGCCAGAGACTCCGGAACAACCACCCTGTGTCCATGTGGGTCAAAAGCAAGATCTACAGTGCAATCATGCTATCTACCCTACTATACGGAGCCGAGGCCTGGACAGTGTACAGACGACAGGTGAAAAAGCTGCATGCCTTTATGATGCAACATCTGTGTTCGATCATGAGGCTAACCTGGAAGGACAAAGTGACAAATAAGGAAATACTCAAACGGACAGGGCTGCCTTCTATGGAAGATCTTCTGATCAAAAAGATCTCCGGTGGACTGGACACCTCATGAGGATGTCATCAGACAGGCTACCAAAGCAGATTCTCTATTCTCAACTGTCTTCTGGTTACAGAAACAGAGGGTGCCCTCGTCTCCAGTTCAAGGATACCATCAAGAGAAACCTGAAGCTGAGAGACATTAAGACTGACTCATGGACACAACTCTCACAGCAGAGAGCTAAATGGAGAGCGACAGTCAAGTAATGAAAGCAGTCTTTGTTGCATCGCGACCGACAGCATGATGATGTGGATGTGTATTTGTATGCATGTGACACGTACATGTACATAGGCTATAGGCCTATGTACATGTACGTGTGTACGTTTAGATGTGTCCATGAGGAGCCGCGTAAAGCGTTAATGCTTTATAATTAATACGTGTAAGTGTGTACCACCATGGGGTGTGTGGCGGGGCGGGGCGGGGCGGGGTGGGGTGGGGCTGGGGTAGGGCTGGGGTAGGTGAGTGGGTGGGGCTTGGTGACCCACGTCACGGTGCATTGGTTGGGGAGTGGAACTATTAAACATTATGAAGCTTGACCTCTCCCCCCCCCCCCACACCCACCTGGGTACATGCAGCGTTATCAGTCAGTTAACCAGAGACACAGGAAGCAGCCATGTTGTTTCCGAATAATACCACTAAAAAAAAAAAGAACAACAATTTAAACTAAAAATAAGCAGCTAAAATTCAGCCTACTTTCCGCTCGACACTAGATTCATTTGCATGGTTTTTTTTCTCTTTCCTTTTGTTGTTGGCCTCATATTCTGTTCACACGGTTACCGGATTTACGCGCCTGTCATAATATGAAGTCTGTCCAACTGTTGGCCTAATACATGTTAACGACAGGCAGCACACATCCTGTCTCCACTAACGAGGCTGACAAGCGTGACCGGACAAGATGGCCGACCGAGTAGAGCATTCCCTTCCCCTCCTCTCCCTTCCATTACCCTCCCTTCTCTTCCCTTACCCTCCCTTCCCTTCCCTTCCCTTCTCCTCCCCTCCCCCTCCCCTCCCCTCCCCCCTCCTCTCTCGTTACCTCCCCTCCCCTCCCCTCTCGTCACCTCACCTCACCTCACCTTACCTCCCGTTCCCGTCCTCCCCCTGCCTCCCCTCCCTTCCCCTCCGTCTCCCTCCCTCCCTCTCACCGCCGTCCCCTCCTCGTCCCTCCCTCCTCCCCTAGCTCCCCTACCTCCCATTCCCTCCCTCCCTCTCTTCCTCTTCCCGATCAGGCTCCTTCCCCTCCCATCCCCTCCATCCCACCCCATCCTCTCAATGCCCCCCCTCCTCCCCCCCCCCCCCTCCACCCCCTCCCTTCCCCTTCCCGATCAGCCTCCTTACCCCTCCCTCCCCTCCCTTCCTCCCATCACCGACCCTCCCTTCCTTCTTCCTCCATCCTCCCTCCCTTCCTCCCTTCCTTCCTCCCTTCCTCCCTTCCTCCCTTCCTTCTCCCTCCCTCCCTCCCTTCCCCCTCCCTCCCCTCCTTCCCCCTCCCTCCCTTCCTCCCTTTTCCTCCCTCCCTCCTCCCTTCCTCCCTTCCTTCCTCCCTTCCTCCCTTCCTTCCTCCCTTCCTCCCTTCCTGCTTCCCTTCCAGATCAGCCTCCTCCCTCCCCTCCCGCCCTCCCCCTCCTTCCTCCTTCCCCCTCCCTCCCCTTTCCCCTCCTTTCCCCTTTCTCCCCTCCCTTTCCCCTCCTTCCTCCCCCCCCCCTTCCCCTTCCCGATCAGCCTCCCCTCTCCCTCCCCACCCCGCTGTTTGTTTGGCTAACTCTGTGAGCCAGCCGGCTGTTTGTGGACGCTGGCCGCCGGTCGCGTTACCATGGTAACATGACGCGCTCAGGTTGCGCTGGTTACCGGGGATCAGCCAGTCGGCATGTGTCCAAGTGGAGCCGGCTGCGGGCAGCAGGTTACACCAGCGCGGGGGGTCGGGGGGGGGGGGGGGTTCTGTGGAGTGGTAAGCAGGCCTTCATGGAAACTCCAAGCACACACACAAACTAAAGGCTGGAATACACTTAGCGATATTTGCTTGTCAACCTTTTGATCCTGAATTGGGATCCTTCGTGGCGGCCTTAGAGTGGTATTGAATGGTATTATTTGGCCATTCCCTTGGGTGAAACAAGCATAAGCGTTAAGGCCCAGTACACCTTACCGGACTGGGGAACCGGACAAGAACTGGACACTGTCCAGTACTGTACGGCGATGTCTGGTACATGCCCGGTACCCGCCGGTGTCCGGTGGTGTCTGGTACAAGTTTTAAACATGCACAAAACTTCTACCGGACACCGCCGGACTGACCTGCCTGGTTGGTGTCCGGTTTGTCTGGTACATGTCCGGTACCCATCAGGTACCCATCCGTACATGACCGGTACCCATCCGTTGGTGTCCGGTTTGTCCGTTTTGTCTGGTAGATGTCCGGTACATGTCCAGTACCCATCCGTTACGTGTCCAGTTCTCATCCGGTTCTCGTCCAGTAAATGTACGGTACATGTATGGTACTTGTCCGGTCGCCCGGTGGCAATTGACCCAATTACGGTCCATTTCGATACATTTTGTGTACCGGAGAGCACCAGACCAGAAAATTCTTTGTCCGGTGGTCTCCGGTACTTAGTCCGGTAAGGTGTGACAGGCGCTTTACATTCATTTGGAGATAACCGACACTGGCTGAATCACAAAACACCAAATTAAAACAATTGTTGGTACGTTAGTTGATTAAAGCATGGGAAATTTCAATCAGAGAGTATTGGTCTTCCTCATTCCACTGCTCCTTGTCCTATCGTAGTGATGCCAAGATCCAGGCTAGGTAGCGACAAGTATCAATTGTTAAGTCATTGGTTTGACTCAACCAGGGTTCAAACCCGTTAAAGCGATATTGAATGGTATTATTTAAAGTCCTCCGATGGTTTTAAAGCGATATTGAATGGTATTATTTAAAGTACTCCGATGGTTTTAAAGCGATATTGAATGGTATTATTTAAAGTACTCCGATGGTTTTAAAGCGATATTGAATGGTATTATTTAAAGTCCTCCGATGGTTTTAAAGCGATATTGAATGGTATTATTTAAAGTACTCCGATGGTTTTAAGTTTCTGTCCATTTCTGAGGTAGATATATTAAATTGATTGTCCTAATCTACCTTACTTTAGTTTGAAGTAACTTTTATTTTTAATGGTATTTGAAGTGCAATCATGCTAAATTAATTTCGGCAAGCATGCCAAAACCCTGATACCATAGGCTTCTATTGTAACAAGTTCTACTAAATTGACGCATTATTCCCTTCTATGTATATGGATGAAAGATCTCCGCGATTTCGCGGATTTCGCGGATTTTTCCTGTACCTACTGCAATCCTGCAGCACGATCAACGTATAGGTACTACTAATACGTTATTTTACGCTGCAGCACCATCAGCGTATACTACTAATAAATGCTTCAAACGCTGCAGCACTATCAGCGTATACTACTAATAAATACTTCAAACGCAGCAGCACTATCAGCGTATACTACTAATAAATACTTCAAACGCAGCAGCACTATCAGAGTACACTACTAATACGTGCTTCAAATGCTACAGCACTATCAGCGTCTATCAATATATATGCAACCCGACTTCCGGGAATTTTCCACGATTCCCTAACAATGCTAAACCTATCTGAGAATATCAGCATTTCCGCTTTTTTTTCACGGAGACCACTTTCATCCCTGTATGTAGCAACAAATGCTTTAATAAGTGGATCAGTATCTATGTCAGATATGTAGAATCAATTCTAGATAATGGTTTTGGTTTTGAAAAGTTGATGCTTCATCGGACTATGAAGCTTTAAGGTTAGATCTGGAGAATGAAATGAAGACAATTATTTTGGTTATGAAAATTTGTTGCTTCATCGGACTATGCAGCTTTAGCCTTTCCATTGGGTGAAACAAACACAAGCGTTACATTTGGAGATGGGCGAGATTGGCTGAATCACAAAAGACACAATGTTTATTATTTTTATTTTTTTTATTTAAAATTTTTTTTTTTTTTTAAATATTTTTTATTGAGGCTGTATTTATACTGTCCATAGCATATAAGCCTGGGTACCCAGGCTTGTTTTCAATGCTGGCCAGTTGTAGTGTTGGTGTTATCTTACCACACAGTAGCTGCTGATAAGTAATTTGATTTTGTTCTAGTCTTATTACTAGACTAGCCTACTCCTATTGTATATTTTGGAACTGACTGTATTTTAAGTGCCTGTCACACTATGGAGGATTGAGCAACGGACAGAACCGGACAAAGAATACTCTAGTCCGGTGTTATTCGGACTTGAAATGTATTGATTATGTAACGAATGGGTAACAGGTGGTAACGGATGGGTAACAGACGGTACCAGACGGTAATGGTTGATAACGGATCTAACGATCAACAGACAATTCAGAATACAAAAATAACTATAACGAACGGCAACGGACGTGTAATGGATATGTAACGGACATGTAACGGACAGGAATGGACGGGAACGGATGGGGAACGGCGGTAACAGATAATAACCGCATAGATACATCTGGCACAATCCGTTACAAGTTTACGGATCGGGCCAGATATCAACAGATATCAACGGATATGCAATGGACACAAACCAGACTTTGCTGGATATCAACAGACTTTATTCTATTTCTTTCCGTTTCCCCAATCCAGCGAGGTGTGACAGAGCCTTTAGGATGCCTAATCTAGACTAGGAGGTTCTGAGACCAAGGTTGCCAGTATTGGGGTCAGTCAGTACAAATGGCCATTCTCAGTTAGTAGAGTGCAACTGATACCTGTTGATAAGGTTCCTCTGTGAAATAGTGCTGAAATATGTTTAAGTAGGTCATTCATTATCAGATCGTGTAATCGAGCATTATAATGTATATTGCACGAATGTTTATTCATCGATGTAGTTGACCTTTTACCGGAGGCGGTGGATTCCCTTGCGGAAGTGTTGGTAGATCGTGGGGTCGTGGGTTCGAACCCATGTCGAGTCAAACCAATGACTTAAAAATTATACTTGTCGCTTCCTAGCTAAATATTAATACTTGTCGCTTCCTAGCCTGGTGCCCGGCATTATTAGGATAGGGCAAGGACTGGTTGGCTCAGTGTCAGCATAATGTGACTGAGTGGGATATCAGGTCATGGTGCTGGTGGCCTGGTCTTCCAGTGGGGCAGCACTATAAAGTCGCCATGAGTGCGCGCTGTCACAAGTCAGTACCCGTCCTGATATGACCTTAGTTGTTGCTAGGACATAAAACAACAACAAACAAGCAAACATCCCTTGCGGAAGGTCAGGAGGCAAACCAATCACTTACCAAAATTGATACTTGTCGCTACCTAGCCCCGTGGTTGACTTTAATAGGATAGGACAAGGACTGGTGAGCACAGTATAAGCATAATGTGACTGTGTGGGATATCTGGTCATGGTGCTGGTGGCCTGGTCTCCCAGTAGGGCAGCACTGTGGAGTCACCATGAGTGCGTACTATCACAAGTCGGTACCCGTCCTGATATGACATTAGATGTTGCTAGGATATAAAACAACAAGCAAACAACAAAACAGTTGACCTTTGAAGCATATGATCACCTTGAGGTGGGAATCAAGGTTACAACTTTGCTTCAACTCCGGACATTTTGGTGTGCTTGCCGAAATTATTCTGTAAGTTTTCATATCACATATGTATAAGCTTAGCGGTTTGTCAATAATTCTAGTACAATGTTCCAGTGTCGTGGGGGTGATGAAAATCGGAAATATTGCGCCTAGAGCGGGACTTGAACCCACATCTCTTTGCATTCCGGGCCAGGGTGCTAACCATTACACCACCTATGCTCCCTGATATCACCACACTACCCACGCCTACCTGTCTACGTGGTTACTTGCCTGAGAGGTCAGTGCAGACCACTATACTCGTCCCCCGTGGAATTGTAAGTCTTGTGATGCTTACAATTACCTACATACAGGCAATGCACTAACACATACATACACAGGACAGGGTAAGTTCAACAACCATACAGTGCGTAGCTTGTAAAGGATCCTGATCACAGCACCAGTGTCATGGGGGGGGGTGATGAAAATGGGAAATATTGCGCCTAGAGCGGGACTCGAACCCACATCTCTTTGCATTCCGGGCCAGGGTGCTAACCATTACACCACCTATGCTCCCTGATATCACCACACTACCCACGCCTACCTGTCTATGTGGTTACTTGCCTGAGAGGTCAGTGCAGACCACTATACTCGTCCCCCGTGGAATTGTAAGTCTTGTGATGCTTACAATTACCTACATACAGGCAATGCACTAACACATACATACACAGGACAGGGTAGGTTCAACAACCATACAGTGCGTAGCTTGTAAAGGATCCTGATCACAGCACCAATGTCATGGGGGGGGGGTGATGAAAATGGGAAATATTGCGCCTAGAGCCGGACTCGAACCCACATCTCTTTGCATTACGGGTCAGTGTGCTAACCATTACACCAACTAGGCTCCCTGATATCACCACACTAGCCACGCCTAGCTGTCTATGTGGCTACTTACATCAGAGGTCAGTGCAGACCACTACAGTATAGTAGGTTATCATAGTTACCGTTGCATAGTCCGATGGTTTTCAGTTTCTTACATTTTCTGCGATAAATATATTAAACTGATTGTTATGATCTACTTTACTTTGGCTTGAAGTAACTTATATTTTAAATATCTAACTTTTGGGATATTTGAAGTGAAAACTTGCTAAATTTATTTTGGCAAGCACACCAAAACTCTGACATCATAGGTTTCTGCAGTTATTCTCTATGTTTGCATGACGTCATAGCCCGGCCAAACTACTTGCGAAGGGTAAAACAACACAGTAATTTGTGCTGCAGCAATGCTATGTCTATGCGGAGCATTTATTTTTGCAAAATAAATTTTAAAGCTTTCATTGGGTCGACTAAAAATATCTTAATGCGCGATTGAAGAGCAAGATCTGAAGTATTTAATTTAACCTAAGAACAATTTTCTCTGAAAGGATTAAAAACAGAGATAATATTGAAAGTTGGGATATTCTGAGTGTCAGTGCCAGTTGTAGCAGTACTTGATCATGGCCTCAACAAATATTTTCCCCAAATAAATTCAAGAACTTCCAATTGGCTGATAAAGAAAAAGCTGAATGTGAAATTGTAGAGAAAGATCTGAACTATTTGATAGAAATAAGAGAAATTTGCTTTCAAAGCACCAAAAAGCACAAATTACTGTGATAGTTAGGGTAGTTTTAGTGTTGTCTCTATGACAGTGGCATTTGTTTTACTCTTCACGCATTGTGAGCTCAAAAAGTGCCCGGATGTCCGACATCGAGAATAGCTCTATTAAATTGCCTCAGTGTTATTCCCTACTATGTGCCAACAGATGTTTAATAAGTACACCAGTATCTGAGTTAGCTATTGTAGTGGTCTGCACTGACCTCTCAGGTCATAGACATAGACAGGTAGGCGTGAGTAGTGTGGTGACATCAGGGAGCCTGGTGGTGTAATGGTTAGCACACTGACCCGGAATGCAAAGAGATAATTGTTTTGGTTTTGAAAATTTGATGTTTTCATCGAACTATCCACCTTTAATAACTCAATACCAACTGACTAAGTAAGTTAGTAGCGCCGACGCTAAATAGTTTAGTGTATTCGTGGATGTTATGAAACAGTTGCAGACCGATCGGTACCAGTCCTGTGTGAAATTGGCACCGACACTAAATAGTTGAGTGTATTTGTGGATGTTATGAAACAGTTGCAGACCGATCGGTGCCAGGTCTGTGTGAAAGGGGCACCGACACTGAATAGTTTAGTGTATTTGCGGATGTTATGAAACAGTTGCAGGCCGATCGTTGCCAAGTCTGTGTGAAAGTGGCACCGACACTAAATAGTTGAGTGTATTTGTGGATGTTATGAAACAGTTGCAGACCGATCGGTACCAGTCCTGTGTGAAATTGGCACCGACACTGAATAGTTTAGTGTATTTGCGGATGTTATGAAACAGTTGCAGGCCGATGGATGCCAGGTCTGTGTGAAAGGGGCACCGACACTAAATAGTTTAGTGTATTTGTGGATGTTATGAAACAGTTGCAGACCGATCGGTGCCAGGTCTGTGTGAAAGCCTCGCTCTGGTAACCGGAACCACCTGAGGCATCACGTGACGCACCACGTGACGAGGCTGATAAAGCCGCGGGGGCTCACTAGGTGGTGCTGCATTACCCCTAGCAGAGGGGCGATGACCATCTGGAGGGGCATGGGCTCGGTGGCCGAATCGGTAGAGCGCGGGCCACGCGTGCGGAAGGTATGAGTTCGATTCCTGGTCGAGTCAAAACAATGACTTATAAAATTGATACTTGTCGCTTCCTAGTCTGGCATTCAGCATTAATAGGATAGGACAATGACTTGTTAGTTTTGTGTCAGGATAATGTGACTGAGTGGGATATCGGGTCATGGTGTTGGCGGCCTGATTTCTCATTGTGGCAGCACTATAAAGTCGCCATGAGTCTGCACTGTCACAAGTCAGTAGCTGTCCTGATATGACCTTAGATGTAAAACTCCCAACAACCAACCAATCATCTAGAGGGAGAGTGCTGGGTGGGGGGTAAGAGAAAGTGTGTGTGTGGGGGGGGGGGGGGAGCAAATTCAGGCTTGACCTGTGTGTGTAGTCGGGGAGGGAGGATTCACTTATGTGTGTGAATGGATATTATAGGATGTGGAAGGACCAGGTATGAGAGAAGAAATAGTGGTTGGTTGGTTGTTGGAGTTTTACAACCTAGCAAACCGGGTGCGGTGGCCGAATCGGTAGAGCACAGGCTTCGCATGCGGAAGATCGCGAGTTCGCGAGTTTGGTTCCCGGTTGAGTCAAACCAATGACTTAAAAATTGATAGTTGTCGCTTCCTAGCCTGGTGTTCAGCATTATTAGGATAGGGCAAGAACTGGTTAGCTCCATGTCAGGATAATGTGACTGAGTGGGACATCAGGTGATGGTGCCAGCAACCTGATTTCCCAGTGGCGCAGCACTATAAAATTGCCATGAGTGCGTACTGTCACAAGTCAGTACCCGTAAAATAACAACAAACAAACAAACCACCTAGCAACATCTAAGGTCATATCAGGACCGGTATCGACTTGTGACAGTGCTCATTCATGGTGACTTTATAGTGCTGCCCATTTGGGAAACCAGGCTGCCAGCACCAACCTGATATTCCTCTCAGTCACATTATCCTGACACTGAGCTAACCAGTCCTTGCCCTATCCTATTAATGCCGAGCGCCTGGCTACGAAGTGACAAGTATCAATTTTAGAAGTCATTGATTTGTCTCGACTGGGAATCAAACCCCTGATCTCCTGCACTGGAGGCCTGCACTCTACCAATTCGGCCACCGCGTCCGGTGAGAGGGGGGTAAGAGAAAGTGTGCCGCGGGGGGGGGGGGGGGGCAAATCCAGGCTTGATGGTTGGGGGGGGGGGGGGGGGTGCGGGGGGAGGCGGATTCACTTATGTGTGTGAATGTGTATTGGAGGATGTGGATGTTGTTTGTTGTTGCTTTACGTCCTAGCAACATCTAAGGTAATATCAGGACGATGGAGGATGTGGAAGGATCAGGTATAGGAGAAGAAATGGTATCGGACTGGGAGTAGGAGGGGCAGGGGGCTGGATTGGAATGGCCTAGGTATGTTCAGGGCCTGTGTGAATTGGGGAGCGTGTGTGGATGTGGGTGTGTGGGTATGTTCAGATTCAGCTCTGTGGCTCAAATATTAGCTTGGGGGGGGGGGGGGGGTGCGATTAAAGATTGCAGTTCTCACGTTGTTGGAGAGAAAGGAGAAGTGGTTGGTGTTTTGATTTGAGTCTGGAGATTGGAAGTCAGAGTTGTGTAATTGTGGGGTGGGAATAATTGGCGAGGGTCTTTGTTGACGAAGGAATGCCTGGGTCGATGCACTTTCAGGTTTAAGCACAAGGAGGAGAAGGAAGAGACAGATGAGGAAGAGGAGGCGTATGAGAAGGAGGTTATGGCAGGGATGGGGGCGGGGGCTCAGGTGGTGTGGTGGAAGTGGGAGGCGGTGGGGTACATACATGTGCAGGAGAGTTGGGGGGGGGGGGGCACGTCGGACACAGCTGGTGGTATGAGGTGGTCCTGGAAAGGTAGAAGAGAAAATCAGCGAAGGAGCGCGGTGAGCTGAGCCAAGGTGTGTGGTGAGCAGCTCAGTGTGTGGTGAGCAGCTTAATGTGGTGAGAAGCTCAGTGTGCGGTGAGCAGCTCAGTGTTTTGAGCAGCTCAGTGTATGGGGGCTGCTCATTGTGTTGATCACCTCAGTTTGTTTAGCACCTCAGTGTGGTGAGCAGCTCAGTGTGGTGAGCAGCTCAGTGTATGGTGAGCAGCCCAGTGTGGTGAGCAGCTCGGTGTGGTGAGCTGCCCGGTGTAGTGAGCAGCTCAGTATGTGGTGAGCAGAGCAGTGTGATGAGCAGCTCAGTGTGTGGTGAGCAGCTCAGTGTGGTGAGCAGCTCAATGTGTGGTGAGCGCCTCAGTGTGTCGGGAGCTGCCTATTGGGGTGAGCAGTTCAGTGCATGGTGAGCAGTTCAGTGCGTGGTGAGCAGCTCTGTGTGGGAACCTGTCCAGTGTGGTGAGCAGCTCAGTGTGTGTGGATCAGCTCAGTGTGGGGAGCAGCTCACTGTGTGGTGAGCAGCTAAGTGTGGTGAGCAGCTCAGTGTGTGGGGAGCTTCCCATTGTGGTGAGCAGTTTAGTGCGTGGTGAGCAGTTCAGTGCGTAGTGAGCAGCTCAGTGTGTGGGAAGCTGTTCAGTGTGGTGAGCAGCTCAGTGTGTGGAGCAGCTCAGTGTGTGGGGAGCAGCTCAGTGTGTGGGAAGCTGTCCTGTGTGCTGAGCAGCTCAGTGTGTGGGGAGCAGCTCACTCCAGCTGGTTCCACGTTGTGTGATCCTTGTGTGATCCTTGTGTGAGCCTTGTGTGAGCCTTGTGTGAGTCTTGTGTGAGCCTTATGTGCCTTCCACCAACACTCGACGAAGGTTATTATTTATAACCAGGAAGGAAGGTCTTAGTGTCCATTCGTGAATCCACAAATCCCTTCTTCTGATTGGCTGTTGGGGCCTTTGGCAACAGCCGGAACCTGCCCCGGTGGAGAGCAGTAGGCTGTGCCCCCCCCCCCCCACCCACCTAAACACTCCCCCCCCCACACACACGTCATCCTCAGCCCCCCGCCCCCCCCCCCCCACCTGCCAACAGTAACTCGCCGGTCTGTGCTGCGATCTGCTTCCACTTGGATGAAGTCCATGGCCTTTGCAACTCCGATTATAAAGACTTCACATTTTCTTTTCCCCTGGATTTCTGGTTGTTTTTACATCCACTTCTGCTGACAGTTTTCATCTGCCAATATTACTCACGGCAGGTTGCATTTAGCGGGGTAAATAATATAAAATTGTGCCATTTGAGTTATTTTTTGTTTTCTTTTTTTGTTTGTTTTTGTTTTTAGTGAGTTGGGCCTGAACAAATCGAAATGACCATTGACATTTCACATTTCGCATTTACATGTGTTTACCCTGATATCTGAGACAAACCTGCTTCAGGTAGTTCAGTAATCCTTAGAGAACTGAGGGGTTGTTCTTATCGATATAGCGAATGGTAGACAGGAAGTGTGAACACTTATTTGTCTCTCATTTTTTGTTGTTGGTACATTAGTTGTCCCAAGCAGGGGAAATTCCAGTCACAGACGACTGGTCTTCCCCACTCCACTGCTGGTCGATAGAAAGCCCGAGCCTACACTTTTACCGACCGAAGAGATTTTTAACCTCCCACACCACATAGACATGGTATGAGAGCAACCGGCCTTTGATGAGGCTGTAAGTTATACACAGTGGTGGAAATCCAAATTGGCAGAGCTGGGGCACGGGGAATCGAACCGCCGACCCTCAGATTAGGAGTCTGACCTAGAAAAAAGTCAGACACTCTAACCACTCCGCCACAGAGAACGCCAGCTTAGGATCTTTGCCAGCCAGCTTACCATCATGGCCAGCTTAGCATCTTTGACCGGCCTGGATGGCTGAATGGGTAGGGCGTCCGGCTTCCTGTGCCGAACATAGTTGGTTTACTTTGTGATTGAGACAAAGGCAAGACAAGTAAAGTAGATCGCTGTCATTCACATGTTCTGCCTTAGTAGAATCTGTAGTAAAAAGACTTGTGTAAATTGCCTGGAAATGAGAAACTCGGCAAATGGAACTGAAAATTAAAGTCTATTAAATTACATGTTTTATTACATTTTTCAAATCAAAAGTAGCTGGTAAATATTAAGCTATATATGAAGAATATATTTTGCTTCTTAAATTAAGAATTTATCAGCTCATTTCATTTACCCAGCCGTTCGCAACTTTTTTTAACGGGTTGTTCTTCACCCCTACTGTACAGAACAGTACGGGATGGATCTTTTATCTCAGGAGAAGCAGGACGTAGGTCAGGTGGTAGCATGTCTACCTGTGAAGGTGTTGATCATCCTATGGATCCTGCTCAGTGGACACATTTGCAGTTTGGGCTATTTTCCGTTCCAACCAGTGGTCCACAACTGGTTCATCAAAGGCTGTGGTATGTGCTGTCCTGTCTGTGGGAAAGTGCATATAAAAGACTCATTGCTGCTTATCGGAAAGAGTAGCCCATGTGGCGCAGCAGGTTTCCTCCAAAGAAATATGTCACATTAACCATATGTTTGACGCCCAATAGCCGGTGATACAAAACCCAATGTGCTCTAGAGGCGTCGTTAAATATAACAGCTTTTTCTTGTATCTCATTGTGGCTGAGCTGGTCCCCGACACTTAGAAATAGCGCTTTCTACTTCTCTACTTTCAGTGAGAAATTAAACTTTCTATATCTAGGCTTTCAATAAGAAACTAGCTTTTCTATTTCTGAGGTTTTAATGAGAAAACTAGCCGTTCTATTTCTGATACTAGCCGTACTATTTCTGAGGTTTCAATGGAAGACTAGACGTTCTATTTCTGAGGTTTCAATGGGAGATTAGACGTTCTATTTCTGATACTAGCCATTCTATTTCTGAGGTTTCAATGGGAGACGACATTCTATTTCTGATGTTAGCCATTCTATTTCTGAGGTTTCAATGGGAGACTAGACGTTCTATTTCTGATACTAGTCGTTCTAGTTCTGAGGTTTCAATGGGAGACTAGACGTTCTATTTCTGATACTAGTCGTTCTATTTCTGAGGTTTCAATGGGAGACTAGACGTTCTATTTCTGATACTAGTCGTTTAATTTCTGAGGTTTCAATGGGAGACTAGTCGTTCTATTTCTGATACTAGCCGTTGTATTTCTGAGGTTTCAATGACATTTTAGACGTTCCATTTCTCCAATTTCAGTGAGAAACTAACCGTTCTATTTCTCTACTTTCACTGAGAAATTAGCCTCTCTATTTCTAACGTTTCAATGAAGATCTAGCCGTTCTATTTCTATGCATTTAGTCAGAAACTAGTCTTTCTATTTCTAAGCTTTCAATTAGAAACTAGCCATTCTATTTATGAGATTTCAATGAGAAACTAACGTTTTTACTTCTAAGATTTCAATGAAAGACTAGCTGTTATTTCTAAGATTTCAATGAAAGACTAGCCATGCTATTTCTAAGATTTCAATGAACGACTAGCCATGTATTTCTAAGATTTCAATGAACGACTAGCCATGTATTTCTAGGATTTCAATGAATGACTAGCCATGTATTTCTAAGATTTCAATGAAAGACTAGCCATGTTATTTCTAAGATTTCAATGAAAGACTAGCCATGTTATTTCTAAGATTTCAATGAAAGACTAGCCATGCTATTTCTAAGATTTCAATGAAAATCTAGCCATCCAATTTCTAAGGTTTCAATGACAATCTAGCCATGCTAATTCTAAGGTTTCAATGAAAAACTAGCCCTTTTATTTCTAAGGTTTCAGTAGCATTTCTATATCCGGGGCTTTCAGTAAGAAATGCCCCTTTCCATTTCTTTCAGGGCTTTCAATGATAAATCACTTCTATTTCTGAGATCTGAAGCCCTGACATTCTTTAATCCTGTCACACTGTTCTACAGAAACCCTTTTTGAAAATAGATTACTTATATTCCTGCCACCTAAGCCTGTGTCTGTGCATGTGGCATGAGGGAGGGGTGGGGATGGAAGAGGGGATTAGGTTTGCGGTTGTTGCTTCGTGCCCCCAGCCCCCTCCCCCCTCCGCATCCTCCGCACTCCGCTACCCCCGCCTCCACACCCCTCCTCCCACCACCCGCATCCTCCCCACTCCGCCTCCCTACTCCGCCCCCTACTCCGCCCCCTCCCCTCCCACTCCCCCTGCTCACTCCCCGCTCTCCCTCGCCCTCTCCCCTCGCCCTCTCCCCCTCCTCCCCTCCCATTCCTCCCCCCCTCCTCCCCCCCTCCTCCCCTCCCCCTCCCCTCCTCTCCTCCCCCTCCCTCTCCTCATCCCCCCCTCTCCCTCCCCCTCCTCCCCTCCCCTCCCACTTCTCCCTTCCGCCCTTCCCTTCCCCTTCCCCCATTTCCCTCTTTCCTCCCTACCCCCTCTCTCTTCCCCCTCCCTCCCCCCCTCCCCTTCCCCCCACCCCCCCCCCCCCCCCCCCCCTCCCCCCCCCCCCCCCCTCCCCTCCCACTCCCTCTCCCACCCCTCCCCGCCCCCCCACTCCTCGCTCCTTCCTCGCTCCTTCCTCCCCCTCCTCCCTCTCCCCTTCCCCTCCCCCTTCCCCCCCCCCCCCCCCCTGCCCCTCCCTCCCCTTCCCTTCCCTCCCCCATCACACCTGAGATCCACACACAGGACACAACAAATAGAGACATTAGCAAGCGCAGCCCTCAGAGGATCTAGGCCACATTGGGTCGGCGGGTGATTGGAAATTAGGTCATGTCGCCATGCCAACGACGTATTGCCCAGAAGGCGCCGACAGACGCCGTCTCCTTGACGACGCGTCCCTTGGCCGGCGTGAGTTGTGCGCAGCCTCGTTTTGGCTGACGGCCCGGGCCGTGTAATGAGATTCTGAACGGTGCCGAGAAGAGCGCATGTCAATTAGGTCAGCTCTAGGAGCTGCTCGCCGCGACCTTATTCAGTAAGCAGCTCGCGCTCCGCTCTCCAAGCAGAGGTGTGGTAATATTGAGCTGCTCTATGAAGCATGTTCATGGAGCATGTGCAATCGGTTAAAACTATTAAAGCTGCATAGTCCGATGAAGCATCACATTTTCAAAACCAAAACAATTGTCTAGATTTGATTCTACATATCTAAACTTCAATACTGGTGGACCTATTAAGCATTTGTTGCTACATATAAGGGAATACTGAGGCAATTTAATAGAACCTGTTACTACCTAAGCCTATGGTGTCAGAGTTTTGGTGTGCTTGGCAAAATTAATTTTGGATGGTTGCACTTCAAATATCTCAAAGTTAGGCATTTAAAATAAAAGTTACTTCAAACTAAAGTAATGTCGATTATAACAATCAATTTAACTTGTTTCAGCGGCTTGCGCACAATGACTGCCGGACACTACTCTTTATCTGAACTCACCTTGGACTATCACAAATAATGAAAATCGGAATAAAATAAGAAGGACTGAGCATCAAAATAACTATCACTGTAGATCTAAATGCAGATGTCAGATGTGTGTTGAGCGGAAGTTGGTACACAGTTGTTACTAGTTCTTTCCCCCGTGTGGAATCCCAGCTGAGTCAAACCAATGACTTATCAAATTGATACTTGTCGCTACCTAGCCTAGCACTCGGCATTAATAGGATAGGACAAGGACTGGTTAGCTCAGTGTCAGGATAATGTGACAGTGTGGGATATCGGGTCATATCTGCTGGTGGTTTGGTTTGTTAGTGAGGAAACACTATAAAGTCGCCATGAGTGCAGACTGCCATGAGTCAGTACCTATCCTGATATGAAGAGTCTACTTAGATGAGTCTACTTAGATGTTACAATGATGTAAAATGACAACAAAGAAACTAGTTCCTACCTCTGCCGTCAGAGGGCGGGTTCGTGGTGGAAATCGTCTCTTGGCAGTCTCTGGTCCTGCTCCTTGCTCTACGTGTATGAGACGAGGCGGGTGTTGCTGGTTCCAGAGTAATTCTACCTTCAGTAATAGTTTAGACAGACGATGTGGGGAGATAACATCAATATGGCAGCTGTTTGTGAATAAAACATGTTTTAAAAAAACCTAAGAATGGGCCATTAGTAACGTGAGCCAGCAAAGTCCACTCTCTTGCTTTCATGAAAGCTTCGCTACAGTTTTTAAATAATCTTATTTATCGTTGTTGTTATTCTGAAGTGCTACTAAGAGGGTTATATAGAACTTAGAAGAATTATTAGCAAGTTACTTAGCCCTAGCTGTGCAACATGTCAGAAAGCCGTTCTGCGTCTGAAGTGTTTGATTTTTTTTAAATATATCAAAGCTGCATAGTTCGATGAAAACATAAACATTTCAAAATCAAAATAATTGACCAGATATGCTGGTGCGCTTATTAAATATTTGTTGCCACATAGAAGGGAATATTGAGACAATTTAATAGAATCAGTTACCGCAAAATCCTATGTTGTCAGAGTTTTGGCTTGCTTGCCGAAATTAATTTGGCATGTTTTCATTTCAAATATCTCAGAAGTTAGCAATTTAAAATAAAAGTTACTTCAAACTAAAGTAAGGTAGATTATAACGATCAACATAATATATTTACCTCAGAAAATGACAGAAACTTAAAACCATCGGACTATGCAACTTAAAAAATAAAAGACGATTAGAAAATGACACTGACACTGACTACTGTGTATCCTGGCTGGGTTCACTAAGTGTACAGTGGTGTAGAAGGGATTGGGTGACACCACTGGTAATCGGAGTACACTGTGAGGCGGTCATGGAATATGTAGTTGGTTGTAGAGCAGTGTACTCTGACGTGAGAGTCATGTGACATGTCGATATCGCAGATTGTGTGAGTATCAAATCGGCATCAATTTGTCCTAGCCCAAACCCAGCCGTTTGTATTCGTTAAAGCCCCAGTCACACTACAGCTTGCGACCACATTGCGACCACTTTAGACCAAAGAACCCACAGTCAACAGTGACACCCAGATATTGGCAGCCATTGTTTTGGTTGCAAGGACGTCACAGGTGACTGTGGGTTCTTTGGTCTAAGGTGGTCGCAAAGTGATCACAAGCTGTAGTGTGACTGGGGCTTTAGAAGGAACCCATAGCACTTAGTCGTGTTTTTATTCCCATGCCCAATGTTCATGCCCAGCGCCATGCCCAGTTAAATAAGCAGTGAATTGACCAGTGACATGCCTAGTGTTATGTTCAGGAACATGCCCAGTGAATTAACCAGTGAATTGACCAGTGACGTGCATAGTGTTATGCTCAGGAACATGCCCAGTGAAATAACCAGTGAATTGACCAGTGACGTGCCTCTTGTTATGTTCAGGAACATGCCCAGTGAAATAACCAGTGAATTGACCAGTGACATGCCTAGTGTTATGCTCAGGAACATGCCCAGTGAAATAACCAGTGAAGTGACCAGTGACGTGCCTAGTGTTATGCTCAGGAACATGCCCAGTGAATTAACCAGTGAATTGACCAGTGACGTGCATAGTGTTATGCTCAGGAACATGCCCAGTGAAATAAATCAGTGAATTGACCAGTGACATGCCTCATGTTATGTTCAGGAAGATTCCCAGCGAATTAACCAGTGAATTGACCAGTAAACATGCCTAGTGTTATGCTCAGGAACAGGCCCAGTGAAATAACCAGTGAAGTGACCAGTGACATGCCTAGTGTTATGTTCAGGAACATGCCCAGTGAAATAACCAGTGAATTGACCAGTGACGTGCCTCGTGTTATGTTCAGGAACATGCCCAGTTAAATAACCAGTGAATTGACCAGTGACATGCCTCGTGTTATGCTCAAGAACATGCCCAGTGAAATAACCAGTGAATTGACCAGGGACATGCCTAGTGTTATGTTCAGGAACATGCCCAGTTAAATAACCAGTGAATTGACCAGTGACATGCCTCGTGTTATGCTCAAGAACATGCCCAGTGAAATAACCAGTGAATTGACCAGTGACATGCCTAGTGTTATGTTCAGGAACATGCCCAGTGAAATAACCAGTGAATTGACCAGTGATGTGCCTAGTGTTATGGTCAGGAACATGCCCAGTGAAATAAGCAGTGAATTGACCAGTGACATGCCTCGTGTTATGTTCAGTAAAATAACCAGTTGCATGTTCTATGGGACAGGATACGGTGGGCGAATCGCTAGAGCGCAGGATTCCCATGCGGAAGACCGGGATTTCGAATCCCAGCTGAGTCAAACCAATGACTTATAAAATTGATATTTGTCGCTACCTAGCCCTGTTATATTTTTGAATACATTAACATTTCAACTTAGGTTTAACTTAAGACTTTATCTTTAACTGGGTCAGAATTACGAAGCATTCATTGAACACCTTGTGACCGGCCGTAGTGGCCAAATCGGTAGAGCGCGGGCCTCGGATGCGGGAGATCGGGAGTTCGGTTCCCGGTTGAGTCCAACCAATGACTTATACAATTTATACTTGTCACTTCCTAGCCTGGCACTCTGCATTAAAGTTGCATAGTCCGATAGCTTTGATGTCCAATGTCATTTTCTGAGATAAATATATTAAATTGATCATTATAAGCTACTTTACTTTCGGTTGAAGTAACTTTTCGTTTAAATGGCTAACTTTGGAGATATTTGAAGTGACAACATGCCAAATTAATTTTGGCAAGCACGCCAAAACTCTGACACCATAGGGTTATGCAGTAACAAGTTCTATTAAATTGACTCAGTATGCCCTTCTATGTGACAACAAATGCTTAATAACTGTACCAGTATCTAAGATAAATATGTAGAATCAAATCTAGGTAAGTGTTTTGGTTTTGAAAATGTGATGCTTCATCGGACTATGCAACTTTAATAGGATTGGACAATGACTGGTTAGCTCAGTGTCAGGGTAATGACTGAGTAGGATATTGTGTCATGGTGTCAGTAGCCTGATTCCCTAGTGGGGAAGAACTATTAAGTCACCATGAGTGCGCACTAGCACAAGTCGGTAACCGTCCTGACATGACCTTAGATGTTGTAAGGAAGTAAACCACAAACACATTGCTGCCCTACTATTCGATTTGGTACCTTTGAGCATCAGTACTGTGTGCCAGACTTCTTTGCCTCGGTCAATTCTTATCTCAAAGCACTTCCGGGATCAAAGGCAATATCCGGCAATAATTGGTCACGGCCTCCCTGAAATGAACTGAAAGGCTTCATGTGTGTGTGCTCTCTGACCAGACAGGATCAGAGAGATTAGAGAGAACATTGTCGTAAAACCTCTAATGTAACCTGCACTGTGTATTGAGTAATTCACAAAACACATCGGGATGGCCGAAAGAGTTGAGTGTCCATCTCCTGTTTTGGTAGATCGTGGGATTCGAACCCATGGTCTTAGAGGGTCTGTTCATCAGAATATAGCATCCTAAGTCGACATACTTCCACAGGATTTATAAACAATTTACGCAAAACATGTTTTCAATTTGAATTTGACTGGGTAGAAATGTAGAACTGTAAACAGCAAACAGCACAGACTTTTTCTATTGGAAGTTTACCCTGGCCAATACCTGACACTATTTTTAATTTTGTATTTATTTATTGATGCAGTATTTATTATGCCCATAGTGTGTAAGCTCCAGTGAGGGAGCTGTGATGAATGTTATGGTGTATGCCCGGGTTCTGGTTCCGGGTTTGTATCCGGGACATCCACCAGCATTTATTTAAGTAGTTAGAATCTATGTTAGTTTTGTTGGTTTTTTTTGGGGGGGTATAACTTCCTATTATATAACTGATGGTAATAGGCTTGTGGATGAGGACATGTTCCCAGAATTTGTTTGTTTGTTTTGTTTGCAGCTTTCCTTTCACTTGTGCCCTGTCCCTAGTTAGTGCCAGAACAAATCCGTACTCTTCGGGACTATGACCAAGTGGGTCGGCTGCGGTGTTAATTCGTTAGCCATAGTTCTAACGGCATTGTCCCTGACTTTTGGTTTTACCACCTTCCTTTCACCTGTGCCGAGTCCCTAGTTGGTACCCCGGGTGCACCAGAACACACCCGTACCCTTCGGGACTGCGACCTGGTGGTGGGTTCTGGTATTTTCTCATGCCATAGTGTATTATAGGTTGGGTTCGGTGAGCATGGTTGGTCTGTCCATACCTTTCGTGATTTGTGCCAGAACACATACCAAGGTGGACTATGGCCTCATTTCTGTCGACCCTCCCAGTACTCCAGATGGCTGTGTATTTATAGGTTTGATGTGCACCCTCTTCCATGGCCTGTCCTTGGCATGTGTGCTCTTTCACAGTTTGGCTTGATTGCCCCCGGTCAGGTGTTATTTGGTGCCCATATGATGGTGTATGTTTTGTATTTGTTCGTTTTTAGGAATTGTTTATAGAGGTCCAGTTTCTTGATTGCTCTGACTGGAGGTGGTTGTTTGTTCCAGGCTTGTGCGGCCATGACTAACACACTTCTCTCATGTATTTTATTAGTGCTCATGGTTTCTTTTAGCACTGGTGCGCCTGTATGTCTGGTGTTTCTACCAGCAGTCACTGTGAGACCTTGTTGTGTGGTGTAGTGGTGTGCAAGTAGCTTGAGGTGAAGTTCTCTTGTATTTGTTAGTGGGTTTGTGCTGCATTTAATGTGGAGTTCCATCGTTGGGAATCTTTTGTGGACCTGGAGGCATACCTTCAGTGCTCTGTTCTGTAGCACTTGTAATTTATTTAGCAGGGTTGCATTCCCTCCCATGTAAATGATGTCACCGTAGTCAAAGTAGGGTAGGATCATACATTTGTATTTTTTTATTCCCATGCTTTCTGTCATCTAGTATCTTAGTTTTGCTAGTAGCCATATTTTATAATTAGCTTTCTTTATTGTATTTGTTATGCAAGTGTCATAATTTAGGTGCCTCTCTAGGTCCACTCCTATATAGCGATAGCTGTCTACTGACTCCAGTTAACCTTCCCCCAGTTGGCAATTTAACTAGGTTTTTGGTGTGCCTGGTACCGAACAGTACCGTTTTTGATTTACTTGTATTTATTGTTATTTTGTTTATTTGGCACCATTCGTTTAACTTCCATAGTGCTTTATTTCGGGTTGCTTCTAGTTCCTCGGGTGATTTACGGTATTTCTAGTCCCTGTAAAGGCTGTGTGTGGTAGAGTGGATGGAAGATATATGGTACTTCTACCCGATGTAATGGCTGTGTGTGGTTGGGTATGTGGAAGGTTTACGGTAGTTCTAGTCTCTGTAAAGGCTGTGTGTGGAAGATGGTGGGAGGTGGAGAGATTACGGTATTTCTAGTCCCTGTAACGGATGTGTGTGTGGTGTGCGTGGTGTGTGCGGTGTGTGCGGTGTGTGAGGTGGAAGGGCAGGTCATGTCGACGCTATCTTCGTCGTAATTCATTATTGAAATTACATTCGGTTTCCATGGCAACCGGGTTGCGGAAGGTGTCTCTGGGGTTCTCCGACGTTGGGGTTGGTTGACGGGGAGCGGGTGGGGTGTGGGGGTGGTGGGGGTGGTGGGGTTGGGGAGCAAAGGAATGGGATCTGGCAGAGCCTGGGGAAGTAATAAAGGCCGAGAGAGGGGGCTGAGGCTAATTCCCCATAAAGCCGTCTTAGTGGGGAGGTACGAGTACCACTGTGTACCTTTGTGTACCTTTGTGTACCCCTATGTATTTCCACCCCCGCCCCCCCTCCGCGCTTCATACCAGACAAGATGGCCTAATGAGTGTAGCGTCCGTCTACTATTTTGGTAGATCGTGGGTTCGTACCCTGGTCGAGTCAAACCAATGACTTAAAAATTGATACCTGTTGCTTCCTCACCAGGCGCTTGGCATTGTTAGGATAGGGCAAGGACTGGTTGGCTCAGTCTCAGGATAATGTGATTGAGTGGGATCTCGGGTCATGGTGCTGGTGGCTTGGTCTCCCAGTGGGGTAACGATATAAAGTCACCATGATTGCACTGTCACAAGTCAGTACCTGTCCTGACATGACCATGTATGTTGCCAGGATGTAAAACTCAAACAACCAACCAACCTGTGTGCCCCTGTGTGGCCCCATGTGCCCCCGTGTGGCCCCGTGTACCCCCATGTACCCCTGTGTGCCCCCGTGTACCCCCATGTACCCCTGTGTGCCCCTGTGTGGCCCAGTGTGCCCCGGTGTACCCCTGTGTACCCCCGTGCAAACATCGCGAACATAGATTAAGAGTCAGCAACAGCACATTGGTTCCAGCTTTTATTCCCCCGAGAGGTCAGGCGCTGGTCAGAGACTGACCCTGAGGCATGTGTCGTCGGCTATTAAATACCTCGCCCGAGCAGGGAGGGCTGGTCACATGATCACTCGTTGGTTTGGTATAAATACGTGACCAGTCCCCTACGCTAACACTTGCTATCCGGACTGCACTTCGTCCACACCTCTCTCTATCCCCTCTCTGCTGGCCATGCTCCTCCTTGATTACGTCTGAAAAGAGTTCCAAGAGGGGGAGCCCGCCAGCATTTCACTTTCTACTCTTACTCTGTCCGTGTCTTTGTCTCACCGGTTGGTCACCATCGAGCAAATAGACACAGTCCTTTGACTCAACTCTCCTCATTTCTCTTTCCTATACTCTACCCTTTCCCCCTGCCACACCCTCCCGGGCTTACTTCTCCTCCTGATCAAGGGAGTTGTTTGCTTGGGTGGGGCCCCTTACCTTATCGTTTCTCTCGCTTTGTTCTTGTTGCTGGAACCGCTGGAACCACCTCTAGCTGTCCCTTCCTCCTAAACCCTTGCTGCTGTTGACTGCATATGAGTGCTCTGCTACCGCTGGACCAGTAGCAATGTGCTTCAGCTCCGCCCTATTGTGGACCGGACGTGGTGGCCGAATCGGTAGAGCGCTGGCATCCCAGTCGAATCAAACCAATGACTTACAAAATTGATACTCGTCGCTTCCTAGCCTGGCGCTCGGCATTAATAGGATAGACAAAATTTATACTTGTCGTTACCTACCCTGGCGCTCGGCATTATTAGGATAGGACAAGGATTGGTTAGCACAGTATCAGAATAATGTGACTGTGGGGGATATCGGGTCATGTTGCTAGCGGCCGAATTTCCCAGTGGTGCAGCATTATAAAGTCACCATGAGTGTGCACTGTCACAAGTCAATACCCATGGTGATGACCTTAGATGCTACCAAGACGTGAAACTCCAACAACCAACCAACCCCTAATGTGGCTAGGGGGCCTGACTAGTGGCTGGACGGACACCATCTGTGATATCTCTGAAATGATGTATTGAAATGTCCTGGGTGTGAAGCGTACTCATCACTATTATCGATTTGCTTCAAACAACCGAATTGTGTTCATGGAATGTACTTGAGAGCATTTGTGAGGGGTGTTTTAAACATTTCCTTGTTCACCATCTTGTATTGGATCATTAGTGGCAGGCAGCATGACTGAGGCGGATGTGCGCGGTGCTACTAACGCCACTGTGACGTCACGATCCAGCGTCCCCGTCATTCGGTGATGAGTCAGAGAGGAATGTTTGTCCGCCTCGCTGATTGTTAGGGTGGATGGGTGTGTGGAAATAATGCACGAACTCATTGGAATTGTGTGTCTTGTCAAGTGAGTCACAAGACTGGAAATCGGAATTAAGAATTACCCAGTAACCAGAGTGTGTGTTGGGGGGGGGGGGTACTTTAAACTTCTTTTTTTTCTTCTTTTTTTTTTTACTCGGCCAGGGATCGATCTCACGAGCTCCCATCCTGGAAAACTCAGACACATTTGATTAAACCGTGTAAATGTTATGGTCTTACACCAACAATTTTACAATGCAATGAGGACAGCTGGGAGGTGCTTGCTACCTCTCATAATGGAGACACATTTGTTTGTCTGTTTCTTGGGAGTTTTACCTGTGTGAGGTCATATCAGGATCAGTACTGACTTGTGACAGTGTCTACTATGGCGACTTTATAGTGTTGCTGCCCCACTTGGAGACCAGGCTGCTGGAACCATGCCCTGATATCCCATTCTGTCACATTATCCTGACACTGAGCCAACCAGTCCTTTCCCTATCTTAATAATGCCGAGCGGCAGACTAGGAAGCGACAAGTATCAATTTTGGAAGTCATTGCTTTGACATGACCGGGAATTGAACTCTGACCTTCCGCATGGGAAGTGTACGGTCTACCGATTCGGCCGCCGTGTCCGGTAAATAGAAGGAGGTACCATTGTATTTTAACTTGGATTGTACTATCGTTTGCCACATTATAATATACTGTGACTGTGAGCTGTAATTGATTTGTGAGTATTTTAGCTTCTGTAAATTAAAGGCCCTGTCACACCTCACCAGATTGGGGGAAACCGACAAAAAATGAACAATGTCCGGTTTGTGTACGTAAAAGTTTTTAGCATGCACAAAACTAAGAACGGATGCCAACGGACTGACGTCTACGGTTCTGGTCTGGTTTGATTTTGTTTCGTCCGTTGGCTATCCATTCATGTCCGTTTCATGTCCATTTCATGTCCATTTCATGTCCATTTCATGTCCGTTCGTAGACCCGATGTCGCAACATTTTGACACATTTTAATACATTTTGATACTTATCACCACCAGACTAGACAATTCTGTCAGTTGCTTAATCCGGCATAGTGTGACAGGCACTTTAACAAGTGGTGGTTAAATATGAAACATGGCAGAATAAAACTTTTAAGCACTCCTTGCCCCGAATAGGCTCTTTCCTGCCGAAGCGATGACAAATCACCACTCATCAATCAATCATTCAATCAATCAATCAATCAATCAATCAAGCCCGTCCATGAAGTCAGAACCCTCCCTACCCAGTCGGCCACCTGGTCCGGCTCTATTTTCACGGAAGTTATCCCCGTCCTGATATGACCTTAGATGTTGCCAGGAGGTAAATCTCCAACAACCAACGGAACCTATTGCATGCTACATGGACCACTGTCCGTAATACCTCGGCGTGACCTTGTACCCCCCCGCCCCCTACCCACCCCCACCCCCACCCCCGCCCACACTCACCTACATGCTCTGACCCCGGGATGACCTTGTCCGGCCTTGCCCTGAAGGCCTTCTCTTTCAGGGGTAATCCCTAAATAACTTCACACAAGTGTGTCTTGTGAGCAGATTGAGCGGGTGTTAGCTAGTTAGTCTCTGTGAGCAGATTGAGCGGGTGGTAGCTAGTTAGTCTCTGTGAACAGATTGAGTGGGTGTTAGCTAGTTAGTCTCTGTGAGCAGATTGAGTGGGTGTTAGCTAGTTAGTCTCTGTGAGCAGATTGAGTGGGTGTTACTAGTTAGTCTCTGTGAGCAGATGAGTGGTGTTAGCTAGTTAGTCTCTGTGAGCAGATTGAGTGGGTGTTAGCTAGTTAGTCTCTGTGAGCAGATTGAGTGGGTGTTAGCTAGTTAGTCTCTGTGAGCAGATTGAGTGGGTGTTAGCTAGTTAGTCTCTGTGAGCAGATTGAGTGGGTGTTAGCTAGTTAGTCTCTGTGAGCAGATTGAGTGGGTGTTAGCTAGTTAGTCTCTGTGAGCAGATTGAGTGGGTGTTAGCTAGTTAGTCTCTGTGAGCAGATTGAGTGGGTGTTAGCTAGTTAGTCTCTGTGAGCAGATTGAGTGGGTGTTAGCTAGTTAGTCTCTGTGAGCAGATTGAGTGGGTGTTAGCTAGTTAGTCTCTGTGAGCAGATTGAGTGGGTGTTAGCTAGTTAGTCTCTGTGAGCAGATTGAGCGGGTGTTAGCTAGTTAGTCTCTGTGAGCAGATTGAGCGGGTGTTAGCTAGTTAGTCTCTGTGAGCAGATTGAGTGGGTGTTAGCTAGTTAGTCTCTGTGAGCAGATTGAGCGGGTGTTAGCTAGTTAGTCTCTGTGAGCAGATTGAGCGGGTGTTAGCTAGTTAGTCTCTGTGAGCAGATTGAGCGGGTGTTAGCTAGTTAGTCTCTGTGAGCAGGTTCTAGTTCCCAAGGGTGAAGGCCGAATCAGGGATGAAAGATCTCCGCGATTTCGCGGATTTCCGGGATTTTTCCTGTAGCTATAAGTGTATACTAATATGTTGTTCAAACGCCCCAGCACTATAAGTCCATACTAATAAGTTGTTTTACGCTGCAGCACCATCAGCGTATACTAATGTGTGGTGCAGACGCCACCGTACTATCAGCGTATACTAATACGTGCTTCAAACGTATTTGTATGAAACCCGACTTCCGGGAATGTTCCGCGATTCCCTGACAATGCTAAACCTATGGGAGAATTTCAGCATTTCCGCTTTTTTCCTCGGAGACCACTTTCATCCCTGCCGAATGAGTTGAATGTCCGCCTCCCATTCTGGTAGGTTGTGGCATTTGAACTCGTGGGATCGAACCCTGGCTGAGTCAAACTAATGACTAAAATATTGATACTTGTCACTACCTAGCCTGGCACTCGGCATTATTAGGATAGGGCAAGGAGCAGTGGAATGAGAAAGACCAATTGTCCGTGATTGAAATTTCACCCGCTTAATTAACTAATGTACAACAAAAGAAAAGTTGTCTACTGTGAGCAGGTGTTAGTTACGTTCTGTGAGCTGGTGTTGGTTACATTTTGTGAGCTGGTGTTAGCTACCTTCTGTGAGCTGGTGTTAGCTACCTTCTGTGAGTTGGTGTTAGTTACCTTCTGTGAGCTGGTGTTGGTTACCTTCTGTGAGCTGGTGTTAGTTACCTTCTGTGAGCTGGTCTTAGCTACCTTCTGTGACCTGGTGTTGGTTACCTTCTGTGAGCCCTGGTGTTGGTTACCTTCTGTGAGTTGGTGTTAGTTACCTTCTGTGAGCTGGTGTTAGCTACCTTCTGTGAGCTGGTGTTGGACACCTTCTGTGAGCTGGTGTTAGTTACCTTCTGTGAGCTGGTCTTAGTTACCTTCTGTGACCTGGTGTTAGTTACCTTCTGTGAGCTGGTGTTAGTTACCTTCTGTGAGCTGGTGTTAGTTACCTTCTGTGAGCTGGTGTTAGCTACCTTCTGTGAGCTGGTGTTAGTTACCTTCTGTGACCTGGTGTTAGTTACCTTCTGTGAGCTGGTCTTAGCTACCTTCTGTGAGCTGGTGTTAGTTACCTTCTGTGAGCTGGTGTTGGTTACCTTCTGTGAGCTGGTGTTAGTTACCTTCTGTGAGCTGGTGTTAGTTACCTTCTGTGAGCTGGTGTTAGTTACATTCTGTGAGCTGGTGTTGGTTACATTCTGTGAGCTGGTGTTGGTTACCGTCTGTGAGCTGGTGTTGGTTACCTTCTGTGAGCTGGTGTTAGTTACCTTCTGTGAGCTGGTGTTAGCTACCTTCTGTGAGCTGGTGTTAGTTACATTCTGTGATCTGGTGTTGGTTACCTTCTGTGAGCTGGTGTTGGTTACCTTCTGTGAGCTGGTGTTAGTTACCTTCTGTGACCTGGTGTTAGTTACATTCTGTGACCTGGTGTTAGCTACCTTCTGTGAGCTGGTGTTAGTTACATTCTGTGAGCTGGTGTTGGTTACCTTCTGTGAGCTGGTGTTGGTTACCTTCTGTGAGCTGGTCTTGGTTACCTTCTGTGACCTGGTGTTAGTTACCTTCTGTGAGTTGGTGTTAGCTACCTTCTGTGAGCTGGTGTTGCTTACCTTCTGTGACCTGGTGTTAGTTACCTTGTGTAAGCTGGTGTTGGTTACCTTCTGTGAGCTGATGTTACTTACCTTCTGTGAGCTGGTTTTGGTTATATTCTGTGAGCTGGTGTTAGTTACATATATTATTATGTATCCTTTGTAAACATGTGTATGTCCGTGTGAACAGTTTTGAGCACATAAAGGTGTGAGCGGCTCTAAACATATACAAGTCTGATATGAGCAGGTATCAGCATGTTCCAGTTCTAACATGCGCAGGTATTAGCAGGCATAAGTCTGATATGAGCAGGTATGAGCATGTATAAGTATATGGACATGTATGAGCAGGTATGAGCATGTGTAAGTATATGGACATGTATGAGCAGGGATGAGCATGTGTAAGTAAATGGACATGTATGAGCAGATATGAGCATGTATAAGTATATGGACAGGTATGAGCATGTATGACCATGTATAAGTAAATGGACAGGTATGAGCAGGTATGGGCATGTATAAGTATATGGACATGTATGAACAAGTATGAGCATGTGTAAGTATATGGACATGTATGAGCAGGTATGAGCATGTATAAGTCAGAGATGAGCAGGTGTGAGCATATACAAGTCTGATACTAGCAGGTATGATCATGTATAAGTCTGAGATGAGAAGGTTTGAGCATGTATATGTATATGAACAGGTATATATGAGAATGTATGAGCATGCATATGTATATGAACAGGTATGAGCAGGTCTGAGTCTGATATGAGCAGTCGAGAAGAACGTCACTGATGTGAACAGACGTGAAACAAGATGAACAGGCCAATGTTAAATAAATACTGCGGGTATCATTTAGGTGCAGCGCCTTGCATGTGATGGCACCGTTCAGGTAGCTGTACATTATAATTAAACTATTAAACACTAATACAACATAGATTTCTTTGTAATTCACTTGCCTCGTCACAAAACCTCACCTGGTGAAACATTTATTATGCCATTATGTTGAGTATTAAAACGTGGATCTAAATAAAAAATATCTCTTCGACGCGGTATGTCGCCATAATGACATGTGAATGGAGCTATAGACGAGACGACACTGCTTGTACTTGTGTATGTGACCAGACGGGATGGCCGAGTGGGTTGGAGCGTCCGTCTCCCGTGCTGGTAGATCGTGGGGTCGTGGGTTCGAGTCCCGGTCGAGTCAAACCAATGACTTTAAAATTGATACTTGTCGCTTCCTAGCCAGGCGCTCGGCATTATTAGGATAGGGCAAGGACTGGTGTGCTCAGTGTCAGGATAATGTGACTGAGTGGGATACCAGGTCATGGTGCCGGCGGCCTGGTTTTCCAGTGGGACAGCACTATAAAGTCGCCATGAGTGCGCACTGTCACAAGTCGGTACCCGTCCTGATATGACCTTAGATGTTGCTAGGACGTAAAACAACAACAAACAAACAAACTTGTGTATGTTTGGGGGGGGGGGGGGGCACACGTCGGACCGACCTTGGCAGTGTCAGCGGGTGGTTACTTTAGCAAACTTCTCTGTACATGTACACTGGGCACCTGTGTGTGTTTAGTCTGTGTGTGCGAGGGTGTGTGAACGTGTGAACATGTGTAAGTGAGTGTGTGTGAGTATGTGTGTGCATGTGGGTGAGTGTATGTGTGAGTAAGTATTTATGTGAGTATGAGTGTGAGTGTGATACTATGTGTGTGAGTATGTGAGTAAGTATGTATGTGAGTATGAGTGTGAGTGTGATAGTATGTGTGTGAGTATGTGAGTAAGTATGAGTGTGAGTGTGAGTATGAGTATGAGTGAGAGTACATGTGTGAGTATGTCAGTAAGTATGTATGTGAGTATGAGTGTGAGAGTATGTGTGTGAGTATGTCAGTAAGTATGTGACCGAGTATGTGTGAGTATGAGTGAGTATGAGTGTGTGAAGTATGTATTTGAATATGAGTGTGAGTATGTGTTGGAGTATGAGAGTAAGTATGTGTGTGAGTATGAGTGTGAGAGTATGTGTGTATGTGAGTAAGTATGTATGTGAATATGAGTGTGAGTATGTGTTGGAGTATGAGAGTAAGTAGGTGTGTGAGTATTTCAGTAAGTATGTATGTGAATATGAGTGTGAGTATGTGAGTGAGTATGTGAGTAAGTATGTGTGTGAGTATGAGTGTGAGAGTGTGTGTATATCAGTAAGTATGTATGTGAATATGAGTGTGAGTATGTGTGGGAGTATGTGAGTAAGTATGTGTGTGAGTATGAGTGTGTGTGCATGTAGAGGGGTGTTGTTGATGGGGGGGGGGGTCTGACTGGCCTTGACAGTGGATCTGCTATTCCATCTTTAGCCGCTCCTCCCTCCCACCCAGGATCACACCACCACCAGCGCAAACAACAATTCAGCAACAAAGTGATGCCCAAACTACAATCACCGTGTTTCCCAACGAACAGGTAGTTTTGGGGCGGGAGTGCAGTTTACATTAACAGTCACCTGACGTAATTGTTATCGTCGAATAAAAAAAAGAAGTTCTAATTGTTAAACTTGCATACTTCGATGAAAGCATAACATTTTCGAAATCAAACTACTTGTCCAGGTTGAATCAGTTATACCCCAGTCACACGAGAGCCAGCGTTCGCCGCCAACCTCCTTACACTGAAAAGGACGCCAACCTCCCAGCGTCCCATTCGATACGTTGATTCAAATACGTGGTCGGCCCCAGGGCGCCGCCGGATCGGCACCAGTTTGGCGCCAGCTTGGCGCTGGCCGCAGCCGGATAGGCGGTGGCCATCGCCGGGCTGTCGCCACATCAGCACCGGGGCGGCGCCAGATCGGCGCCAACTTGGCAACCTAGGGGTTGGCAACCTGTCAGTGCCAGGGCGGCGCCAGGTCACCAACCACTCTTTAATGGCGCCGCCAGAACAGGACGCAAGGAGGTTGCACGTGCAGCAGCAGCAACCTTCTTGCGTCCAAAATTTCTGAAATGAATGCCGGAAGGTTCGCGTCCTCGCGGCGACAGCACTCAATGAGGGCGTAAGGAGGGCGTGAGGAGGACGTTTTGACGTCGCGAATCGATCATAATACCCCTGTCACACTATGACGTAACGAGCCAACATGAGCCTAACGTGGTCATTTTTCGTCATTACGTTGGGTTACGTTATGATGACGTCATAATGACGTTAGACTGATGTCGAGCTACGTCGTGTTACGTTGTGTTACGTCGGCGCGCGTCAAGGTTTTGAACCTGTTCAAAACTTTCGATGTGACGCGAACGTAAGGGTTTACGTTCGCCGTACGTTCTGTACACGTTCAGTGAACGTAAATGACGTTAAACCGATGTTGTTAAAACATTAGTCACTATGTTCAACTATGTTCCACTACGTTGACCCACATTAAATCCGGTGGAAACGTCCACGTGGCGTAATGGGAATGTGAGGATAACGTCAGGATAACGTCAGGAGAACATCAGGAGAACGTACGTTCAACGTACTTCAACGTTTCGCCATCAGGAAACGTAGTTCTGGCGATGGAATAACGTTCATAACGTTCCGTGAACGTAATAAAGTTGTCCTCTCTCGTTGAATGACGGTATCACTACGCTTTACCGACGTTACGATCTCGTCCACTACGCTGCATCCACGTTCAACTTGTGCCCAAATTTGCATACTACGCCGAGAAGTTCAACGTTCTTCACGTTCTCCCTACGCTGACTTCATTACGTCGTAGTGTGACAGGGGCATAAGCGAACGCAGGCCTCGTATGACTGGGGTATAACTAGTGAGCTCAATCACCATTTGTTGGTCGGTTGGTTGTTGGAGATTTACGTCCTGGCAACATCTAATCCAGCCTAGTCAACCTCAGATCCGTCGGGGGGGGGGGGGGCGCCACATGTCTGTTCACGAATCAACTACCTTCCCCCCCCACCCCACACACACACACCTAAACTCACTGTAACGCCGAAATATATATTATAATTTGTCAACAACTCAAAGCCATCCCTTTATGCCACTTTAACGCGTAGTCAATGTTGGAAAATGCAGCTGACATTTGTTAATTAGCCAAGCGGCAATAACTAATGCATCACGTGACCACTCCTGGCAGTTGAAAGTGGATCAAATGTACAGCATGTTCCATGGAAACATGGCGAACATGCGGCTATTGTATGCATGGCGACAGAACTAGGGAGTCCGGAAACTGCAAATCGCTGTGATTGGTGTATTCAGTCCGATTGTTGATAGGTACCGAACGAAGCCATGCAAGTTAAGACCCAGTCACATGCCGGCTTGCGATCACTTTGCCACCACTTTGGACCAAAGAGCCCACTTTCTTGTGACCGAAGCAATGGTCGCCGACCTCTGGTCAACCAGTTTGATCACAAGGATTTTAGTGCCGTAGCTGCAATCTCATTGCGACCAACATGGTCGCAAAGAGGTTGATGGCCACTGAGGACCATTTTGCGACCATTTGCGACAACTTGCAACCACCCCTATTTTGTGCTTGCAAAGTAGTCGCAAGTGTGCCTGGGGCATAGATGTCTATGGTCTGTGGGGATACCGGGTGGGGATGCCTTTTATACGGATTCAATTATGGGGATTCCCTATGGATGACCTGTGGGAGTGCCCTATGTGGATTTCTTTTGAGGATGCCTTATGGATACAATTAGCGTGAATGCCAATTGGTGTATGCTGTCGCGAATGCCTGTTGGTGTACACTGGTCATGGCTGGCGTCGCCCGAGGGACGCGTCGATCCCCGGTGTGGCGTGCTCAGCCATGTACCGTGCTCAGCCGTGTGCATAGACTCAAACTCAAGGCATTGTCAATGGTCGTGAGTCACTAACCTTATAAATTTAATATAATGTTTTTGGTAAAGATGTTTTCTATATGTGTACCAAGCGATTTGTTTCTAGGTGGTGTGGTTTTAGAGATATTTCACTTTTCCTGGATTTTCTGTATGAAGATTACTCACCACCATTGACAATGCCTTGAGTTTGACGGTATGCGCAGTGCAAAACATTAGTTTTAATCAAAATTATTAGAAATCAAGAACCCTAACCTTATAAATTTAATATAATGTTTTTGGTGAAGATGTTTTCTATATGTGTACCAAGCGATTTGGTAATAGGTGGTGTGGCTGTAGAGATATTTCACTTGTTCTGTATTTTCTGTATGAAGATTAATCACCACCATTGACAATGCCTTGAGTTTGAGTCTATAATATAAGCCATGTTCACACGGGCAATGTAAATCGATTCGTAGAAAGCGACTTGCCTAGTTTGACGCACATTTCATGTGTGAACGGGCGTCTGAGTCGAATTAGGGCTGAATCGATTTCTGTGATCTGGATACTGTAAACCACCTGTCGAGGTAATTTACGTGAGTTGATTTCTGTGAATCGATTTATTTTGCCAGTGTGAATGCAACCGACTTACTTGAGGCGGTTTAAGGACGTGACAGTCGAGACCTGAGTGTGTTGACTTTCCGGTAAATTTGCTCTATGAACCTGCTAGAGGTGCACATATATTTTTTTCATCATTTATTTTTAGGGTTTCACTGCCCAGCAGAAGTTTTGACCGTTCCAAACCAATACGATTCAGTACATACATATCTAGGTCGAACTCACTCTCTCGTGGTGACGTTGCCTAATCGAAAACTGGCGCTGGTCAGGCTGGACTTGCTCATGCGCAGATATCGATTTCCGGCCCCAAGTACTGCCCGTGTGAACGGGCCGCTAATTCGATTCGTAGTATTCGCCTTGGCTGAATCGCTTTAGATTTTGCCCGTGTGAACACGGCTCATGGACACGGCTGAGCACGCCACACCGGGCAGTGCGGGGACAGGTGGCCGGCAGCTCCCTGCGCATGCGCGTCTCACTGCGCAGTAAGTGTCGTCTGCTGGCCACGTCGGGCCGGACACAGTGGCGCGAAACAGCAGCTTGCACCGATACATTGTACTTGTACTTTGGGCCTGGGACCGGCTGGGTCTGGTACAGTCTGGTACAGCCTGGTGCAGTGTGGTGCAGTGTGGGGCAATGTGGTGCAGTGTGGGGCAATGTGGTGCAGTGTGGTAGTCTGGTACAGTGTGGTACAGGCTGGCGCAGTCTGGTGCAGTTTGGGGCAATGTGGTGCAGTGTGGTTGTCTGGTACAGTGTGGTACAGGCTGGCGCAGTCTGGTGCAGTGTGATGCAGGGTGGTGCAGTGTAGTACAGTCTGGTGCAGTGTGGTACAGTGTGGTAGTCTGGTGCAGTGTGGTAGTCTGGTGCAGTGTGGTACAGTCTGGTGCAGTGTGGTACAGTCTGGTGCAGTGTGGTACAGTGTGGTAGTCTGGTGCAGTGTGGTACAGTGTGGTACAGTCTGGTGCAGTGTGGTACAGTCTGGTGGTCTGGTGCAGTGTGGTACAGTCTGGTGCAGTGTGGTAGAGTGTGGTGTAGTGTGGTACAGTGTGGTGCAGTGTGGTACAGTCTGGTGCAGTGTGGTACAGTGTGGTAGTCTGGTGCAGTGTGGTACAGTCTGGTGCAGTGTGGTACAGTCTGGTGCAGTGTGGTACAGTCTGGTGCAGTGTGGTACAGTCTGGTGCAGTGTGGTACAGTGTGGTAGTCTGGTGCAGTGTGGTACAATCTGGTGCAGTGTGGTATAGTCTGGTGCAGTGTGGTACAGTCTGGTGCCGTGTGGCACAGTCTGGTGCAGTGTGGTAGTCTGGTATAGTCTGGTGCAGTGTGGTACAGTCTGGTGCCGTGTGGTACAGTCTGGTGCAGTGTGGTACAGTCTGGTGCTGTGTGGTACAGTCTGGTGCCGTGTGGTACAGTCTGGTGCCGTGTGGTAGTCTGGTGCAGTCTGGTACAGTCTGGTGCAGTGTGGTACAGTCTGGTGTAGTGTGGTACAGTGTGGTGCAGTTTGGTGCAGTGTGGTACAGTGTGGTACAGTGTGGTACAGTGTGGTATAGTCTAGTGCAGTGTGGTACAGTCTACAGTCTGGTGCAGTGTTCTATAGTCTGGTGCAGTCTGGTGCAGTGTGGTGCAGTTTGGTGCAGTCGTAGTGCAATTTGGTGCAGGTTTGGCATTTGGGTTTTGATTCTGTTATTGCTACATGTTCTTGCTACATGTACACATGTACACATAATTCTGTTCTTGCTACATGTTTGTTTGTTGTTTTACGTCCTAGCAACATCTAATGACTCAGCAGGACAGGTATCGACTTGTGACAATGTGCATTCATGGTGACTTTATAGTGCTGCCCAACTGGCAGACCAGGCTGCCAGCACCATGACCCAATATCCCACTCAGTCATATTACCCTGACATTGAGCTAACCAGTCCTGTTAAGTCATTGGTTTGACTCGACCAGGATTCGAACCCGTGGGTTCGAATCCCACGTTCTACCAAAATTGGAGACGGACGTTCAACTCATTCGGCCATCCCGTCCCATAACACATATCAGCTATTTATTTCAATATAACGATAACAAAGCAGCGCCTCCCGCGACACCCCCCCCCCCCCCCCCCCCCCCCCCCATCCAAAGATAAACCTAAAACCCACGGGTTGAGGTCCCACCAAGGTCAAATTGTGGTCGCGGCAGGTCACGATGGTTTGTTTGTTTGTTTGTTTGTTGTTGTTTTACGTCCTAGCAACATCTAAGGTCATATCAGGACGGATGGTCACCACAGGTCATAACGCGCAGAAGGTACGTCACGTGACACACTGCACTTCGTCTTGACAACGACCAATGTGCGCAGTTTACGCGATGGGGAGGAAGGTGGGGGGGGGGGGGGGGGGGCGAGCGAGCGAATCGGATGTACCCCACTGGGACACCCGCCGCTGGCACCATGATCTAATATCCCACTCAGTCACATTATCCTGGGACTGAGCTAACCAGTCTTTGTCCTATCTTAATAATGCCGAGCGCCAGGTTTGACTTGGCTGGTATTCGAACTCCCGACCTTCCGCAAGGGAAGCCTGTGCTCTACTGATTCAACCACCGCGTCTTGTACATACTATATTATGTGAGTGTGTGTGGCGCGAGGGGGGTCCTGCCGACCAATTACCCCGACAGCTGGGGGGGGGGGGGTGGCATTTGTAGTAAAAAGTTACTTTGAACTGAAGTGAGGTAGAGTATAATTATCAATGCAATATCGGTGAAACTTAAAGCCGTCAAACTATGCAGCTTTAAAGCTGCATAGTCCGATGAAAGTATAACATTTTCAATACTAAAACCATAATCTAGATTTGATTCTACATGCATAACTTAGATACTGATGCACTTATTAAGCATTTGTTTCTGCATAGAAGGCAATACCGAGTCAATTGAATAGAACCTGTTACTGCCGAAGTCTCTGGTGTCAGATTTTTGGTTTGCTTGCCAAAACTAATTTCACACATCTGCACTTCTAATATCTCAAAATTTTACAATTTAAAATAAAAGTTACTAAAGTAAAGTAAACAATAACGATCGATCTAATATATTTATCTAAGAAAAATGATAGCAGCTCAAAATCATCGGACTATGCAACTTTAATAGAACCTGTTACTGCACGAGCCTATCAAGTCCGTGTTTTTGACAGCCTATTACATCAGATCATTTCAATTAATTTAGAATGATTGCAGTTCAAATATCTCAAAACTTAGCCATATAAAATCAAAATTACTTCAAACTAAATAAAGTAAGGTAGATTATAATAATCAACCTTTCTATACTTGTCGCAGAAATTAACAGAAGCCCAAAGGCATCGGACTGTGCAACTTTAAAGTTGCATAGTCCGATGCTTTTGAGTTTCTGCTATTTTCTGAGATAAATATATTATACTAATCGCTATAATATCGATATAATATATTATACTAATCGCTATTATCCACTTTACTTTAGTTTGAAGTAACTTTTATTTAAATGGCTAAGTTTGCAGATATTTGACGTCAAAACATGCCAAAATAATTTTGGCAAGCACGCCAAAACTCTGACACCATAGAGTTCAGTAGTAACGGGTTATATTAATTGACTTATTATGCCCTTCTATGAGGCAATAAATGCGTAATAAGTGCACTAGTGTCTTAAGTTGAATTTGTAGAATCAAATCTAGATAAGTGTTTTGGTTTTGAAAATGTGATGTTTTCATCGGACTATGCAACTTTAAATAACATCAGATACTGCCATTAATATGATTATGTCCGCGCCTGGCAGTTTAGCGGCTTGTAATCCGTAGCTTTAACCAGGGGTCCGGTCCGGTTTGTTTCTAATTATCTCCAATTGCCAGTTGGATCTGACAAAACAGTTCCCCCTCTCCCCCCTCCCCCACCACACACACACACACACGCACACACACACACACACACACACACACACACACACACACACTCACACCAACCAACCAGAACTGAGTTTTGCTAGATCGTGGGATTCGGACCCTGGTCGAGTCAAACCAATGACTTAGAAATTGATACTCGTCGCCACCTAGCCTGGCGCTCGGCATTAATAGGATAGGACAAGCGCTGGTTTGAACAGTATCAGAATAACGTCACTGTTTGGGATTTCGGGTCAAGGTGCTGGTGGCCTGATCTCCCAGTGGGCCAGCACTACTAAAGTCACCATGAGTGCACACTGTCACAAGTCGGTACCTATCCTGATATGACCTTTTAGATGTTGCCAGGACATAAAACTCCAACGAACAAACAAACAAGCCCTCCTCTAGAGTGTCTGGTTTGTGCTACACTGCCCCACCCAACAAGTTTGCCGTATTTGTGTGCCCCTCTATCAGGTTGACGTAAGAAGGGAGGGTGGGTGGGTGGGCACAAAAAAACAAGCTTGTCACAGTCGGACCGTACTTTCCATATGTGCGTCTGGAAGCCATTTGTGACGTGGTGTGGGGGTGAGGTAGGGGTTGGGGATGGTGGGGGTGTGGGGGTTAGGTGGGGGGATGTGGTGGGGGCAGGCTGCCATGCTGCAGGGTGTGAGAACCAGAAACTTAAGTTTCAATGTGCCCCGTTGTTAAAGTTGCATAGTCCGATGGGTTTCGAGTTTCTGTCATTTTCTGCGATAAACATATTAGGGTGATTGTTATAATCTACCCTACTTTCACTTGAAGTAACTTTTATTTTAAATAGCTAACTTTTGAGATATTTGAAGTGCAAACCAGCAAAATTAGCTTTGGCAAGCACGCCACAACTCTGACACTATAGGTTTCTGCAATAATAGGTTCTATTAAATTGCCTCAGTATTCCCTTCTGTGTGGTGACAAATGTTTAACAAGTGCACCAGTATTTAAGTTAGATATGTAGAATCAAATTGAGATACTTGTTTTGGTTTTGAAAATTTGTTGTTTCATCGGACTATGCGGCTTTAAGTGAGGCCCGTCCTGATATGACCTTAGATGTTGCCAGGACATAAAACTCCAGCAACCAAATCTCGGTGAATGTTTCGTTTCCGTACATGTTATGATGCCATCCGATTATGTATCTTTAATGGCGCCTAGTGTAAACCGCGTTCACCGAATGTCGGTGAGTGTATGATGGGCATTATTCGGCTGAAGTCCATCGTCAGTAGCACCACCAGAGGCCTGGATGGAAATAGGGTCCTGGCATCATAAGTTTTCATCTCCTATAAAATACTGATTAAAACAATGCTTGATAACATGACTGATTGCACGCCGTTTTACCGGGGACTGACTAACTCAGTAACTGTTTGTTTGTTGTTGTTTTACGTCCTAGCAACAGCTAAGGTCATATCAGGACGGGGACTCAGTAACTGTGCCTGGCCATGTGTAATAGGAACTATTAGTGACGGATCGGGCGATATTAGGGGGTTAGAGCTCTAGAGAGGGCGGGGGGGGGGGGTGTTCTTAGGGGGGTCTCTAGGGGCCAGGATGGTTATAAATATAAGTTTGTTGGTTGTTGGAGTTCTACGTCCTGGCAACATCTAATGTCATATCAGGACGGGCACCGGCTTGTGACAGTGCACATTCATGGCGACTTTATATTATAGTGCTGCCCCACTGGGAAATCAGGCCGCCGGCACCATGACCCAATATCCCACTCAGTTACACTATGCTAACACTGAGCAAACCAGTCCTTGTCCTATCCTATTAATGCCGAGTGCCAGGCTAGGAAGCGACAAGTATCAATTTTAACGTCATTGGTTTGACTCGACCTGGAACCAAACTCCCAACCTTCCGCAAGCGAATCCCGCGCTCTGCCGATTATGCCACCGCGCCTAGTCATGGTTATAAGCTATCATAACTGAACATGTGGAGTTGATCCAACAGTTTCCCCTCCTACTCCCCTAACCGCCCCCCCCCCCCCCCCCCCCGACGCTCAGTAATCAAGCCAGACGTACATTGACAACTGGATTGTGTACATTTAGAACGCAGGCGGGTCAATTGTCGTCTGCTCTCTACTGTCTGCTTTGCAATAGGTTTCCATAGCAACCTGGCCCAACAGGTCTGAATGCGCTGTTGTGGGAGATTTATGTGTATTATAATTAATTATTTTAATATAAAGAACGCAGCATATACCAATATATTATTTATTATTACTGTTCGACTTTATTACATGTATTAGGAGTCACGCGCCCGCGCAACTGGCATGCGTGAATGAGGCGTGAGTCACGCACCCGCGCATCTGGCGCACATGCGAATGAGGCGCCACCTGTATAGCGCCGAAATCAACTTCACTCCTGCTACAATTTTCTCATTTTATCCTAGCATTATGCCTGCCATATTACTCTGGCGACTGCCTGGGCTGAAGCGATCTTATGCTGATGATTGGATTGTCGTGTTGGATTGCCAACTGGTAATAATGAATGCGCGTGTGTTATGAATCAGGGATGATTTAAAGATCTCCGCCATTTCGCGGATTTCCGTGATTTAAAAAATATTTACCGATTGACATTAAATAAAATATATATTATGTATACATAATATATTACAGCAATTGATTTGTCCCAATCCTGTTCTTATGACCTTAGATGTTGCCAGAGCATCAAACCCAAACAGAAAAAGGGTTAGATATGGGCGATGATACAGTCACATCAAGGACAGTTGAAACCTGACTTCCGGTATTTTCTCCGCGATTCCCTGACTGTGCTAATAATCCTATGGGGGGAAATCCACGTTTTCACAGAAATTAACCGTTGGCGCCAAGGTCTCGGCTTGATTTCCACATCTTTTCTCAGAGACCACTTTCATCCCTGATTGAATAGAAGACTGAATACAAACTCAAGAAAATATGCATTCAGTCAGAAATTGCAAGCTTAAATCCAATTTAAGAGATGTATCGATTAGCTCTTAGCACAGTCACTGATAGTTAAAAGATTCACCCCGTACTTGCAGTAAAGGGGTGAACGACAACGTAGTCTAAATACGGGCGAAAATAGCGTTAGTATGTAACAACATGTAGAATGCCTGGCTCCAGTATCAAATGGTTACTTATATCAGCACAGAGTTGGTGAAATGGGAGAGAATGCAAAAAGACAAGATGGCAGCCAGAGAACGCCGTCGATTTAACTTTTAAATTGCATTAAAGTATATGTTTTATTATATTTTCCAACTCAAAAGTAGCGGGTAAACATGAAGACATTTACAAAGAATAAATGTTGCTTTTTAGATTGTGAAATTAGGCTCTCATAAAGACTCAATTCATTAGCCCGATTTTTCGACCGTTTTTATATAAGACTGGTCTTCACCCGTGTACTACAAGTATCGGCTGAATCTTTTATCTAAGTCACTGACAGTATAGTGACAGTTACCCAGTGGCAGTCAGTGTGTAGTGGTTTAAAGTGATGTTAAATTTCAGCAGCTTTAATTGGTTTGACCCCGACCCTGACCTCTACACAACAATCCTACACCTCCCTTATCATCAGAGTAAAGGTTATCTGTAATATTGATATGAACTCTAATCTAATGTGAACGTCATCAAGTATTGAGCCGTGGTCACACGGGCGCTGAAAATCGATTCGTAGAAATCGACTTGTATAGTTCGGGTTACATTTCGCGTGTGAACGGGCGTCTGAGGCGGATTAGGGCTGAATCGATTCCTCTGATCATGATACTGGAAACCACTTGTGGAGATGGATTACGCGAGTAGATTTCTGTGAGTCGATTTATTTTGTCCGTGTGGATGCACTGAGGCGGATTAAGCACCTCACACGCATGCGCAGTCGACACCTTAGTTTGTTGACTTTCCGGTTGATCAAAAGCACATATTATATAATTTGGTCTATGAACCTGCTAGAGGTGCACAGATATTTCTTTCATCATTTATTTTTAGGGTTTCACTGCCCAGCAGAAGTTTTGACCATTCCAAACCAATACGATTCAGTACATACATATCTAGGTCGAACCCACTCTAGTGGTCACGTCGACTAACCGAAAACTGGCGCTGTCAGACTGGACTTGCTCATGCGCAGATATCGATTTCCGGCCCAAGTACTGCCCGTGTGAACGGGCCGCTAATTCGACTCACCTGATTCGATTTGTCTAATTCGCTTCACATTTTGCCGTGTGACCACAGCTTTGGTGTACTCGTTAGGCATATTATATGGAAAATGTGCTCCATTTTTGAATGAATTCATGGTAATTCCGCAACTTCCCCTATAGAGTTATTGCTTCTTTTTTTTTTTAGGGGAAATGCCCATAGAGATATTCACAGTTTGTAGTTAAGATGCTCAGAAGTTATGCAGGCTTTTCTAACTGGGCACAGTGCACTCACTCAGTCTGTCTGAAGGTCAAGGTCAAGGTTAGGCGGCTGTCAGACTGACAAACTTTCTGAACAAGTTACTTTTAAAATGTAAAGGATGGCGCTTGTCTTACCACACACCACACACCACACTATACAACACCACACGCCATACACCACATACATACACCACACCACACACCATACAACAGACCATGCACCACATCCGCACACCATACACCACACACTACACACACACCACACCGTACACCACACACACACCATATACAACAACATACACAGCATACATACACACCACACACCATACACCATACACCACATACAAACCACATATACACACCGTACACCACACACACCATGCACCACACAATACACCACACATAACATACACCACCCTATACACCATACACCACACTTACACACCACACACCATATACCACACCATACACCACACACACCATACACCACATACAAACCACACATACACACCCTACACCACACACACCATGCACCACACAATACACCACACATAACATACACCACACTATACACCATACACCACACTTACACACCACACACCATATACCACACCATACACCACACACACCATACACCACATACACATCACACATACGCACACCACACACTATACACCACACCATACACCATACACCACACACACCACATACACACCACATACACACCCCACACCACACTATAAACCACACACCATGCACCACATACACCCACCACTCATACACCCACCACACACCATACACCACACCATACATCACACCATACACCACACACAATACACCACACATACACACCACACATACCATACACCACACACACCAGACAGGATACAGACACCATGCACACCATGCACATCATACACATATCATCTACACACTACATAACACCACACACCCCATACACACCATAAATACACACACTACGACTTATAAGTTATACATGTACACCACCTACATAATGCACACACCATACATACACCATACACACACCATACATACACCATACACACACCATACACACAATGCACATACCACATACACGCCACACATGCACACACTCTACAAACCACACACTTACAACCACACACTTACAACTAGAAGCCGTCCTGATTTGACCTTAGATGTTGCTAGGACGTAAAGCAACAACAAACATACAACTACAAAAAAACCAACTGAACACACATGGAAAAACCTGCTAACAGTAAGAACTGAACATGCAACAAAGTGTATAACAAGCACAAAGAACACAACAGCAGAAACACACCACACTAGAAAACAACTGTGCAGAATTGGCAGTTAAATGAAAGCATATAGCCAAACGAAACAGTCACTCGAGAAAACACACACTTAAATAAATATACCCTCAAAGCAAGTCTTATTCAAAGCAAATTACATACTCAAAGCAAATGACACACCCAGGGTAAAGTACATGTAAAAATGACATGTGAAGATGGCATGTAAAATGACATGTGAAAATGACATGTAACATGAAATTCAAAGCAAATGACACCTAATGCTAATGGCATGTGCATAAATTACATTCAAAGCAAATGTAGCCGACTGCAAATGACATGCTCAAATCAAATGACACACAAAGCATGTGACACCCAGAGCAAAAATGACACTCAAAGCAAATGACACTCAAAGCAAATAACATTACAAGCAAGTGGTGCCCAAAGATAATGACACCTATAGCAAATCACCCGAAGAAAATGACACAAAGCAAATTATACAAAGCAAATGAGACCAGACGGGATGGCCGAATGAGTTAGAGCGTCCGTCTCCCGTGTTGGTAGATCATGGGCTCGTGGGTTCGAACCCTGGTTGAGTCAAACCAATGACTTAAAAATTGATTCTTGTCCCTTCCTAGCCTGGCGCTCAGCATTATTAGGATAGGACAAGGACTGGTTGGCTCAGTGTCAGGATAATGTGACTGAGTGGGATATCAGGTCATGGTGCTGGTGGCCTGGTCTTCCAGTGGGGCACCACTATAAAGTTGCCATGAGCACGCACTGTCACAAGTCGGTACCTGTCCTGATATGACCTTAGATGTTGCTAGGACGTAAAACAACAAACAAAGCAAATGATATGCTGAAAGCAAATGGCGCCCAAGGAAAATGACACACATAAAGCAAATGACACACCAATAAAATCACACACCTAATGTAAATAACACACCAAAGCAAATGACACACCTAAAGCAAATGACACACATAAAAAAGCAAATCACACCCCAACAAAATCACACATCTAAAGTAAATGACACACCAAAGCAAATGACACACATAAAGCAAATCACACCCCATGAAAATCACACATCTAAAGTAAATGACACACCAAAGCAAATGACCCACCTAAAGCAAATGACACACATAAAGCAAATAACACACCAAGAAAATGACACAGCTAATGTAAATAACACACCAAAGCAAATGACACACATAAAGCAAATAACACACATAAGCAAGTAACGCACCAAAGCAAATGACACACATGAAACAAATCACACCCCATGAAAATCACACACCTAAAGTAAATCACACACCAAAGCAAATCACACCCCCAAGGAAATGACACACCTAAAGTAAATCACACACACCAGAGGAATATGAACACGGTGATAGAAAGCACACTCAACTGAACACACGCAGACAAATGTACATGGAACAAGAAGACACAGGAAAAGAAAGTAAAAGGATGGTGAATCTGTCCCCCCCCCCCCACACACACACAAAGCCTGGGGGGGGAGGGGGGCGGGGGGTCTGGCAGCTATGGACACAGATCTGCAGGGATCAGGGGGGTAGGTGGTGAGGAGAGGAATGACAGGGGGGGGGGGGGCGGGTGATATTCTGTCAGCTATGGACAGGGTGGGTGTGTGGGTGTGTGAGGGGGGCGGGGAGCTGACTGACTCTCTGCGATGGATCAAGTCAAGGGGCGACACGGTCACCCAGAGGAGTGTTGTTGCAGTACGGGTGTGGGGGGGGGGGGGGGGCTCTCCAGTTGTCAGGGGGTGTCTCGACACGCCCCCTGCTGGCGCCCACCGGGCAGCGATCGGGCGGAGGTGGGGTGGAGGGGGGGGGGGGGACGGGAAGGTGAGCGGTGGGTGGTAGGTAGGTGATGGGTTAATGGAGTTACTCAGGGCGAGTGGGTGGTAAAGAGCGTTGGGTGGGTGGATTGGTTGGTTATTGGAGTTTTACATCCTGTCAACATCTAAGGTCATCAGGACAGGTAGCGATTTGTGACAGTGCACACTCATGACGACTTTAATAGTGCTGCGTCAGTGGGAGACCAGGCCATTGGCACAAATGACCCAATTTCCCACCCAGTCACATTATCCCGTGACTGAGCTAACCAGTCCTAAACTCTATCCTAATAATGCCGAGCCCCAGGCTAGGTAGCAATAAGTATGAATTTTGTAAGTCATTGGTTTGACTCGACCAGGATTAAAACTCCCGACCTTTCACACGAGAAGTCTGCGCTGTACCGATTCGGCCACTGCATTTGATTTTATTTGTAAGACGTTGGTTAGTTGTTGCAGTTTTACGTCCTGGCAACATCTAAGGTCATATCAGGACGGCTCATCATAAGTAATGTTCCTTGCAGGCGTAGAGCTGTGCTATATAGCCCTGTCACACTACAACGTATCTCGCCGACCCGCGCCAACACGCAAAATCACTTTTAATCGTCGAGAGACGTCAAACTTTTCGGCGCCAGCGCAACGTATTGGTAGCATGCGGCCGACATTGTGGTAAAAGGTTGGGGTCCCGATATGACCTTAGATGTTGGTAGGACATAAAACAACAACACGGCGTGTGCATAACTTTCGCATAACGTTATTCCAGTGCGTTTAACATATCTCGACGCGCCCGTAACGTCGCCATAATGTTGGCACCCGCGCGTCGTCGCATGTCCAATGTTTTGTGCAAGCGCAAAACTTTCGACGTGCGATGAAGCGCGCCGTCGACCATCAACGAATACTAACGCGCACCTAACGCTTCCAGACGTCTCGCGACGTTTCACAAATAAGTGACACGTCGACACGCGTTGGCGAGAAACGTCGTAATGTGACAGCACCATAATATATCGTCGGTCCGGTCACTGACGAGCCATCGCCAATACAAGTTACACCGAGGCAAACCCCATGACAGCCGGCTGCCACAGTTATCGCCAACCCCATACGTGTATGCAAGGCATTCGTCTATAACTGGGTCACGGGCTATCGCCACGTCTGACTTTGATAATGATAATATGCGTTAGGTGTTCAGTTTGGTGTTTGAAAACATGACTTGAAAATCTCGGATTTCCCACTCAAAATGCAACAAGTTGACAACAATGCCGACATGCCTTTGCTACTGGCCGGGTATTTGTGTAGACATGAATGTAGCACTATCATGTGATGGTACAGTTTAGTGATAAATGCAGGCCATAAAACCCTCTCTCCCACCCATCAATCCTATTTACGTGAGTCTTCCCACACGATTAGCGAATATTGTTGTGTTGCGTATATGAATATATCCGTACACACAAAGTTTGTCTCAGCAGTGTCAACTAGCATGCCCATGTAGAGAACATTGCTGTCAACAGTGTCAACTAGCATGCCCATGTAGAGAACATTACTGTCAACAGTGTCAAAGAATATTGCTCTCAACAGTGTTAACTAGCATGCCCATATAGCGAACATTGCTGTCAACAGTGTTAACTAGCATGCCCATATAGAGAACATTGCTGTCAACAGTGTCAACTAGCATGCCCATATAGAGAACATTGCTGTCAGCAGTGTCAACTAGCATGTCCATATAGAGAACATTGCTGTCAGTAGTGTCAACTAGCATGCCCATATAGAGAACAGTGCTGTCAACAGTTTCAACTAACATGACCCTATAGAGAACATTGCTGTCAATAGTGTAAACTGGCATGCCCATATAGTGAACATTCTGTCAGCTGTGTCAACTAGCATGTCCATCTAGAGAACAGTGCTGTCAAAGGTGTCAACTGGCACGCCATGGCCGGGTTGTGCCTGGTGATGCTTGGTGATACTGCGTTGTGCCTGGTGATGCATGGTGGTGCCCCATTGTGCCGGGTGATGCATATTGGGATGGTGGGGTACCTGGTGATGCATGGTGCGACAACATTGTGTGTGGTGATGCATGGTGGGACAACATTGTGCCTGGTGATGCATGGTGGGACAACATTGTGCCTGGTGATGCATCGTGGTGCCCCATTGTGTTGGGTGATGCATGTTTAACCGTCTGGCTATTCCACCCCCGCTTAAGGCGAGCCTAACGTGTTAATATAATTAATTGTTTCCATGTGAATTTCCTTGGCCCGCCGCCGCCGTCGTAGCCTTACCGCCCGCCTGCGCGTATTCCGTCGTCGGTGTCCGTCCCGTACTGTAGGCGCCAGCCAGAGTATCGTCTAAATACTAGATTTGCCACCGTGCGCATTTATCGGCCTAAAGTGTATTTACATTAGGTTATTTCAACTACTGGCTGCCTCCTTCGTCGTTAGAGATATTATGAATGTTACTAAATGAATCCGAATATGCGCAGTCCAGCGCGAGTTGCTGCCGCTGTCACTACTGTTTACTTTATCTTATGTGTCGTGGTTCTAGCCGAAAAGTAACACTACGTTAATTCCGTAATCGCGTCAGTTATTAGATGCCCGCAGATGGGTGTATTACTTGCAGAAGGCCGACTTAGGCTTAAGGCCTCTCAGTGCATAGAAAGCAATCTAATATAGGTTCCATAGCGGTTAATCTACAATAAGACTGGAGGATAGGAAAGAATGCAAGGAACGTCCTGATTCACCTTTACAAGAGCTCACGATTTATTCTTAACCAAAGACTAACAATGATACCAACATAAATAGTAACGCAGGTCTCCCGTTCCCTCCCGTGTTGTTTCTATGATTTAGTTTAGAATTTTGACCCCAAAAAGCCTAAATATCGGTGGAAAACGACGGAGCGTGTAGAAACACGTCCGCCGGGTCTGGCCCCGAACGCCCGAACCCCCATCGTTGCTTAGCTAGTCGCTAAGCAACGCTTTACCACCGAGAACCCTCGCGTGCACAAGTGTTAGCAATTTGCGCGCGCGCAATTTGCGCGCGCGCAAATGGCTTAGGCGAGTAGGCACGCCCACTTCACTGCTCCCCCAGACGAACAACAAGAATTGATGTTCGTCTAAGAAGAGAAAAGTGGGCGGAGCTACAACGGTCCACGGGTGTAGCACATTAAACAATAATAACAGACCTGACCGTCTCCTGGCGCGTTCAGCGAAAATATCGCTGCCCGAGCCAGGGCGTAAAAAAGAAACTTCTCGTTGTGTTATTTTTTTTCAATGTCAATATTAATTGAACCAAATAATACGTGCGTTTAAGTACGTATATTAATGTTAATAACCAAAAATATAAATACGTCCTTTTAGATACGTATATATATTTTATTTCTATTTATTTTTAATAACCAAAAATACGTACACGTAAGTACGTATTTATTTTAAATTGAAAGCCTAAGTACGTATATATTTATATTTCCAGAAATACGTCTATTAAGCACGTAAAAAAAATCTTTCTATTATTATCTTTTTTTTTATAACCAGACGCCAAGGCGCCTAAGGCTCTCTAGACATTCATAATATGTGATAAGTGCTTGGAGGTATGAACAGTAAGGCCTAGAGTTGTGCGATAGCGCAAATGCATATGCAAAGTCGTGGTATATTTAATAAGTGTATTTAGGAATGTATTTAGGTATGACGCAAATTGCGCACCCATATAGTTCATCAAACGTAAACACGGAAAACGCACCAGAGCGCAAATATGTGCCTATCACAAATTTAGTGGCGATTTCCTTTTTGGTTTACGAAGAGAATTAATTAGGATTATGAATATGCACATTAAGGATCATAAGCCTAATGGCAAACAGAGAAATACGACAGTAATTAATTAAAATAAGATACAATCTCCTTTTGAAGGTAACTAAGGAGAAAAAGCGTGAGCTCGCTTAAGATTAACAACGTGACGCTGTAGCCGGCCGCTCGGGGCCGACGCTTCCGCGCATAACACCCGACATGTCGGCGGTGTCCTGATCAAACTAATACATAAACTGCCCTGCCCTGGAACACCGCCGACCTACCTGGATCAAGCCCCACAAAAATACTCCTGGGCGGACTTCTCGGGGAAGCGTACGTAGAATGGTTGCTGCTGGCCGGAGATATCTTCTCTCGATGATCCGTAGCACGAACAGGAACTTTTAAAAATTAACTACAATAGGGGATTTCACAGCCGATACTCCAAAGATGGAGTATCGCTTATGAATATCCCAACTATACATTCCGAAAGCCTCTGCGCATTTTTCTTGCGCCGAGCATCACCCCACAGGAATATGGTTATGATGTTGTTTTTATTTTTTTTAAATTGATACGTATATTTCTTTAAATTACTGAACGCCACTGCGCATTTTACTCGTGTTGATTGATCAAATCGTGGGCTAAAAATAATGGGGAGAATACCAAGATGAAAGCACTAAAAAAATTAAACTACCAAAAGTAATAATTAAATTACACCCCGCAGCCACGTACTGAACTGAACGATTCATCATGAAGAGATTGGTCGGTCCAGTTCAGGGCAAATTCTACGAGGCTGCAGGTTGTCATTGCCATAAAATTAGGCTGCTGTCCTGCCTACTTTGGGTGTATTCACACTTCCTCTGAACTTTATATATTTTTTTTTGTTTTGAGACCGACTTAAATGTTTCTTTAGCTACAAAGAATGTATTTATTGTTATTAGATATTTAGATAGTGAAAAGAGAAGTCTCTAAAGAAAATACAAACCAGCCGAAAATTCTGTAAACCCCGAGGAAGATGAAAATAAACGATATCCCAGAATAAATGTGAGCAACTAAGGGAAACTGACTGAAAAATACCCAGATAGTTCAATCCGTCTTCCTTACTCGTGTTCTTGTTATTACTTAGAATATATACCCGTAATTTAGAATAGCAAAAAAACTGTTTTATCTCCTGATGTCCAAACCGTCCCCAATAAGGGAACAGAAAACGGTTTACTAGATTGTAAAACAAGACAGAGTGAATGAAAGAATCAAAAAATGTGACACACGCAGCACGCGAGGAAACTGACCAATCAGTCGAGCAGCCACTGGACTACTGACCTAATGCTCCAAATACGCCCTCTGACGTCCTCCCTTATCGCGACGCGCCACGTCGCTAGGATACCACGTAACAAAATAAAAACAAGCGGGCTAGCTCAACGCTACTGCCTACGGCCTAACTTAATCTCTGACCGATCCTAATATCGGCAAGGCCGCAGTAGCAAATTTTTAAAACTCTAACTAAATATAATGCGCGTGAGACTTCATGCCGGGATAGCTAGTCCACGTCCCGTACGCCCCCGCCCATCGGAGCGACACAAAGGTACGCCATTATTGTGGATCTACGCTCCTCAGGCCACGATTCGCGTAGAGGTACCCACCGCGGACTCAAGGCCTATACCCTCGCGGCGAAATGTATTTAAGGCTAGCCGCAAAACCATAACAGGAGTCCAATTTAGTCAACACTAATATCCCGTATTTTAATGTCTTCCCAGTGCTCCCTAAATCGTCAGGGGCGCATTGCAGCGCTAGCGCAGAACCCGTACGTCCTGTCACATACCAATGCGCTGTCACTATGACCACGCACCGTTTGTTTTTAAAATTTCAAATTCGCGTATAGAAGATGAATCAAAAGGTATTACACTCCTTACTTATCCTGGTCACGGCACCAGTTTAACCGTCTGGCTATTCCACCCCCGCTTAAGGCGAGCCTAACGTGTTAATATAATTAATTGTTTCCATGTGAATTTCCTTGGCCCGCCGCCGCCGTCGTAGCCTTACCGCCCGCCTGCGCGTATTCCGTCGTCGGTGTCCGTCCCGTACTGTAGGCGCCAGCCAGAGTATCGTCTAAATACTAGATTTGCCACCGTGCGCATTTATCGGCCTAAAGTGTATTTACATTAGGTTATTTCAACTACTGGCTGCCTCCTTCGTCGTTAGAGATATTATGAATGTTACTAAATGAATCCGAATATGCGCAGTCCAGCACGAGTTGCTGCCGCTGTCACTACTGTTTAATTTACCTTACGTGTCGTGGTTCTAGCCTAAAAGTTACACTACGTTAATTCTGTAAATGCGTCAGTTATTAGATTCCCGCAGAGGGGTGTATTACTTGCAGAAGGCCGACTTAGGCTTAAGGCCTCTCAGTTCATAGAAAGCAATCGAATATAGGTTCCATAGCGGTTAATCTACAATAAGACTGGAGGATAGGAAAGAATGCAAGGAACGTCCTGATTCACCTTTACAAGAGCTCACGATTTATTCTTAACCAAAGACTAACAATGATACCAACATAAATAGTAACGCAGGTCTCCCGTTCCCTCCCGTGTTGTTTCTATGATTTAGTTTAGAATTTTGACCCCAAAAAGCCTAAATATCGGTGGAAAACGACGGAGCGTGTAGAAACACGTCCGCCGGGTCTGGCCCCGAACGCCCGAACCCCCATCGTTGCTTAGCTAGTCGCTAAGCAACGCTTTACCACCGAGAACCCTCGCGTGCACAAGTGTTAGCAATTTGCGCGCGCGCAATTTGCGCGCGCGCAAATGGCTTAGGCGAGTAGGCACGCCCACTTCACTTGTTGGGACTGCGGGGTACCTGGTGATGCATGGTGGGACCACATTATGCCTAGTGATGCATGGTGGGACATCATTGTGCCTGGTGATGCATGGTGGGACCACATTGTGCCTGGTGATGCATGGTGGGACAACATTGTGCCTTGTGATCCATGGAGGGACAACATTGTGCCTGGTGATACATGGTTGGACAACATAGTGCCTGGTGACGCATGTTGGGACTGCGGGGTACCTGGTGATGCACGGTGGGACAACATTGTGCCTGGTAATGCATGGTGGGACTGTGTTTTACCTGGTGATGCATGATAGGACTGTGTTATCTCTGGTGATGCATGGTGGTACCGCCTTGTGCATGGTGATGCATGGTGGGATCCTGGTGATGCCGTGTGGTGGTTTAAAATCTGTGTGTGTTTAGATTCTACACTTGGGGTTCTGCGCATGTGTCAAAATCGAACGGCAATTCAGCGTATTCGATTAATCAACTCGGGTGACCCTCGCAACTTTTTGATGCACAAATGTGACCTCATCGCTCCTACCCAACCCCAGCCAAGAGGTGGGTTAAACTTTTTACACAAGGGATGTGTTTTTCTCAACTCCACTTGCGGTGTTCTATTTGAATTTCTAGCAACTCGGGTGACCCGAGTCGCCCGGGTCCTGTTAATCGGATACACGCATGCGCATAACCCATTGACGCATGCGCAGAACCCCGAGCGTAGACTCTAAACACACTGAGATTTTAAACCTCCACACCAGCCTGGCTTCACTCTGGCCGTCACCATGTTTTAGTGCCGGCCGACCGTCCACGTTAACCACGTGACAATGGTCGCTGTGTGGGGCCAACATGTGATGTGCCGCTTCTTTTCATGTGCACCTTCTTTTTTGGTCCATCTTTTGATATATTTTTAATATATATATTTTTATGAAGCATGTCACAAGTGAGACGCCATACTAAGACCAGGACTGCTCCGGGGGCGTATTCTGTCCTGTGGGGGTGAGGTGGGAGTGGGGGTGTCAGTTCTTAGTTCTCAGACTGGACGGTGGTGGCGCTGCGGATTAGTCCATCTGAGTCGGACACTAAGGTCGCAAGTCTTTTAATATTAAAAACCACAATTCGGCTTGCAACCACTTTGTGACCACTTTGCGACCACATTGCGACCACTTTGGACCAAAGAACCCAAATCACCAGCGACCTCCTTGCGACCAAAGCGATTGTCGCAAAGAGGTTTTTAGTGCAGTAGCTGCAACCTTTGTGCGACCAATATAGTCGCATGGAAGTTGGCGACCCCTGAGGACCACTTTGTGACCACTTTGCAACCACTTGTGACCACTTATCGACCACATTGCAAGCACTTGTGACCTCTTTGTGACCAACCCTTTTTTTGTTGTTGCAAGCGGTCACAAGCATTTGAAGCAGTAGTTTGACTGGAGTATTACGAAGGAAACATTGCTAATATTGGCCCGATTCATTTTTTAATAAAGAAAATGTTATCAACAATTTAAAAAAAAAACATTTTAATGTTGGAATAACCTGGTTATAATGCACTATGCAGGACAGAATGGGATGGCTCGCTGGTTTGAACACCCACTTTATTTTCATGAAGATTTATACAGCCTATTATGGATAAGCCTGAATAGACTTGTTTTCACCATTAGACAGTTTGTCGATAGAAAACCCGAGCCTACACTTTTACCGAGCCAAGGAGATTTTTAACCTCCCACACCACATAGACATGGTATGAGAGCAACTGGCCTTTGATGACGCTGTAAGTTATCCACAACGGTGGAAATCCAAATTGGCAGAGGTGGGGGCATGGGGAATCGAACCACCGACCTTCAGATTAGGAGTCTGACCTAGAAAAAAGTCAGACACTCTAACCACTCCGTCACAGAGAACACCACAATACTTTATACGCAGTACGCCATGGGTGCATTTTCCTATCATATTTAATGCCGAGTGCCAAGCTGGAAAGTGTATAGTGACAAGTATAAATTTGGTAAGTCAATGGTTTGACTCGACCGGGAATCGAACTCCCGATCCCCCGCATGGGAGGCCTGCGCTCTACCGGTTCGGTCATCACAGGCTTTAGCAGGGAAAGCTTCCATTTAGTATTCAGTATATTCAGCAATAACGGTTTCATAAGTAGGCGTGAATCTGTAGGATACAATCTTGGTAGATGTTTTGGTTTAGAAGAGTTTGTTTGTTTGTTTGTTGTTGTTTTACATCCTAGCAACATCTAAGGTCATATCAGGACGGGTACCAACTTGTGACAGTGCGCACTCATGGCCACTGGGAAACCAGGCACTGGCACCATGACCAGATATCCCACTCAGTCACATTATCCTGACACTGAGCACACCAGTCCTTGCCCTGTCCTAATAATGCCGAGCGCCTGGCTAGGAAGCGACAAGTATCAATTTTTATGTCATTGGTTTGACTCGACCAGGGTTCAAACTCACGACCGCACGACCTACCAGCACGGGAGACGGACACTCTAACTCATTCGGCCATCCCGTCTGTTTTTTTTTAGAAGAGTTGAATGCTTTCATTGGATTATCGACAACATAAAAATATATATACGCGTAATTTATTATATCCTACTCATGTGATGAGTTATAGTCGACCCCCCCCCCCCCCCACACACACACACTTATTTACAGATCCTGGATCAGACTGGTACCACAGAAACAATAGTTGAAACCATGTCATCAAAAAAATTTGGTTTGTTGGCACCTGGTGATATCCATTTGTTTTAAACTGTTGTCAACATGTGTCCTCATGCGCAACTTGGACTGTCGAGGGAAGTGACAGTTAAGGCTGCACAATCCAAGAATGTTGAGATACTGTCAATTTAATAAATCAATTTATTTGGGTACATCATTTAGTTGAATTTGTTTTAGTTTGAAGTAAATTTGATTTTAAAGTGTGACCAGACGGGATGGCCGAATGAGTTGAGTGTCCGTCTCCCGTTTCGGTAGATCATTGGATTCGAACCCACGGGTTCGAACCGTGGTCGAAACAAACCAATGAGTTAAAAATTGGTAATTGCCGCTTCATAGCCAGGCGCACGGTATTATTAGAATATGGCAAGGACTGGTTGGTTCAGTGTCAGGATAATGTGACTGAGTGGGATATAAAAACTCCAACAACCAACCAACATGTTTCCTGATCCGCAACCTGGACTGTCTATGGAAGCGGCAGTTAAGGCAGTTTTTGACATTCTGCATTTTGTTTCAGTTTAATTTTTCAGGGTGGTCATTGAATCGAATTTGTTTGTAAAGTGCTTATTTGGAGCTAAAAAAACCAACAACATGCTAATGCAATTTTAGCGTCCAATTATGGCTTTTTTTTTAGCCAGCCTTTGAGTGTAAATAGCACGAGCGGACTGAACTACAATAAATGCTTAAAGTTGCACAGTCCGATGGTTTTGAGTTTTTATCATTTAAGATAAATGTATTCGGTTAATCGTTATAATCTTCCTTACTTTAATTTGGAATAACTTCAATTTTACGTGACTTTTGAGATATTTGAAGTACAAACATGCCAATTTAATGTTGGCACGCAGGCTAAAATATTGACACTGTCGGCTTCTGTAGTAACAGGTTCTATTAAATTGCCTCAGTATTCCCTTCTGTGTGGCGACAAATGTTTGATAAGTGCATCAGTATCTAAGTTAGACATCTCGAATAAAACCTAGATAATTGCTTTTGTTTTGACAATTTGATATTTTCATCTCACTATGCAGCTTTAATGAGTGTACCGATATTTAAGGGTGATACGTGGAATCAAATGTAGGGAAGTGTTTTGAGTTTTTTTAATTTGCTCAGGCGATAGAGTGTCCACCTGTGAAGGTGTCGGTCAACCGATCGATGCTTCTCAGTGGATTCATTTGCAGTTTGGGCTATTTTCTGTTCCAACAAGTGATCCACAACTGGTTCATCAAAAACTGTGGTATGTGCTGTCCTGTCTGCGGGAAAGTGCATATAAAAGACCCCTTGCTGCTTATCGGAAAGAGTAGCCTATGTGACGGCAGCAGGTTTCCCCCGAAGAAATGTCAGAATGACCATGTGTTTGACTTGATATCCAATAGCTGATGATATGAAATCAATGTGCTCTAGAGACGTCGTTAAATAAAAGAAGCTGTAATTTGTTGGTGTTGTCGGATTGTATACCTTTAAGTCAATAAGAAGGCATCCACCACTGATAAATAACGGATTAGTGTTTTATGTAAGCAATGGCGCGACAGGGGAATAACATAAAATCATATCCTCACTTTGTGTTTCCTTCTAAGTTCTATATATATGTAGCTGTTAAGTGTTATTGGAGTTTTACGTCATGACAACATCTAAGGTCATATCAGGACGGGTACCGATTCGTGACTGCGCACTCGTGGCTCACTGTGAAAGTCGGTACCCGTCCTGATATGATGTTGCTAGGACGTTGCTAGATGTTGCTAGGACGTTGCTAGGACGTAAAACAACAACACACAAATATTTATGCATGTAGATTGTATATCGATGCCACTGAGTTGTGTGCTACAATTACCCGTGTGATTGTAAATAAAACCCGTCTCTCGCCTCTCGCCTCCCGCCTCCCGCCTCCCGCCTCCCGCCTCCCGCCGTCCGCCGTCCGCCGTCCTCCCGCCGCCCGCAGCCCGGTGTGGCCGTCTCAGCTGCCACAAGGCTGATTTGCCAAATGTCGCTTCTGCGCATGCGCGGATTCGAGTGACGAATGGAGACTGCAGATTGTGGCCGTCTCAGCCGCCACAAGGCTGATTTGCCATGCCCAACTTTCACTATTATCTCTGTTTTTAATACTTTCAGAGAAAATTACCCTTAAGTTAAATTAAATACTTCAGATCTTCCTCTTCAATTGCGCATTAATATATTTTTAATCGACTCAGTGAAAGCTTTTAAATTAATTTTGCTAAAATAAATGCTCTGCATAGACATAGCATTGCTGCAGTGTTTACCCTTCGCGGGTTAGTCCGCGAAGGGTAAAATACGGCAATGCTATGTCTATGTGGGGCATTTATTTTTGTAAAATAAGTTTAAAAGCTTTCATTGGATCGATTAAAAATATCTTAATGCGCGATTGAAGAGGAAGATCTGAAGTATTTAATGTAACCTAAGAGCAATTTACGCTGAAAGTATTAAAAACAGAGATAATAGTGAAAGTTGGGATATTCTGAGTGTCAGTGCCAGTGCATTGTCAATGGCCGTGAGCAATCTTCATACAGAAAAAGTGAAATATCTCTAAAAATACACCACCTAGAGACAAACTGATTGGAATACACATAGAAAACATGTTTACCAAAACGATTATATTTAATTGATACGGTTAGGGTTCTGGATTTCTATTAATTTAGAATAAAATCGACGTTTTTGCACTGCTCGATTACGGCCTTTGAGACTGGCCCAGTTTTGACGCATGCGCAGACGACGCTGTTGGATTCTGACGCATGCGCAGAAGCGACATTTGGCAAATCAGCCTTGTGGCAGCTGAGACGGCCACACCGGTCTGCCCTGATGCCGGCCGCTGGTTACCGGGATGGGTGTGCCTAAGTGAACCGTGGGAACGTTGATTAGTGGTTATCTAACTGAATCATGTATTCAGTTAACCACCCCCAGGGCCGGCTACACTGGATGATGGGTGGGGGTGGGGGTGATGTGTGTGTAGGGGGGGGGGGGGTTGTCAGCCGTGAAATAGTGGTTTATCCCACACCCACGCACCCACACCACACATAAGCACACACAAACACGCACAAACGTGCAGTCACACACACTCACACACAAACAGACACCTACGCATCCAGGCACACACAAACATGCACTCAGTCAAATTTGCTCTTTCGCACTCACATTCACTCACTCAGTCAGTCACTCACTCACACACAAACATGGACTCACTAACACTCACTAACACACACTCACACACAAACATGCACTCATCTTTGCTTGTTTTCACTCACACTCACTCACATCGATGCACTCCCTCATACTTACTCACCCACTCACACATTCACACACAAACGCGCACTCATATTTGCTCATTTTCACTCACACTCACTCACAAACATGCACTCACCCACACCACATAGACATGGTATGAGAGCAACCAGACTTTGATGACGCTGTAAGTTATACACAGCGGTGGAAATCAAAATTGGCAGAGGTGGGGGAGAGGGGGGGGGGGGTATGGGGAATCGAACCATCGACCTTCAGATTAGGAGTGTGTCCTCGAAAAAAGTCAGACACTCTAACCACCCTGCCACAGAGAACACCGTAACTCCATAATTTTCTGAGATAAATATATTGGGTTAATCACTATGATTATAACTTTGAGATATTTGAAGTATAAACATGCAAAATTAATTTTGGCATGCATGTCAAAACTCTTACCCAATTAGCTTTGGCAGTAACAGGTTCTATTAAATCGGCTTAGTATATACCTTTTTTTTTTTTTTTGTTCAAGTGTTTTTATACCTCTGAATTAGATGTTGTCAGTGCTAATGCACTGGTCTTCCAGCCCTAATCACAATTGCCTTTACACAGTAAACAAATCTACAACAATATACAGATAGACATGAATGATGGGTAAAGAACAAGATAAGCGAAAAGAAACATATGCGGGGAGGTAGCTATGTTAGACTAGTATGGTAGGCGTTAGTATAGGGGTTGGGCATAACTGATTATCTTCTATTAGTAACATAGTGTGTTGTAGAAACAAATGCTTAATACGCGCACTATTATCGAACAGGTTCTATGAAATTGACTCATTATTCCCTTCTATGTGGCGACAAATGGTTGCCCAGTGCACCAGTATCTAAGTTAGATATTTAGAATCAAATCTAGATAATTGCTTTCATTTTTATTTTTTTATTTTTTTGAAATTTTATTGAGCCTGTATTTATACTGTCCTTAGGATATAAGCCTGGGTACCCAGGCTTGTTTTCAATGCTGGCCAGTTGTAGTGTTGGTATTATCTTACCACACAGTAGCTGCTGATAAGTTATTTGATTGCCTGCATTTCAGTAGCAGATAGATAATTGGTTGGTATGGTTAGTAGCCTATGTTAGTTTTTTGGATTTTCTTGGCATATATGTATTTTATTTTGTTCTACTCTTATTACTAGACTAGCCTACTCCTATTTACATATCATAGGCTTGTACATAGCTGTGTGGTGTGTTATCTGGCTACTCTTGTCATGGTTACCTTCCATTGCGCGTCCCGCTGGTTGGCCGTGACATATCACATGCCCCTTTGCAGTGCAGCTTAGTGGGGGTTTCCTAGCCTAATTGCGCAGATATTTTTTGTAAGTTTTAAGGTCAGGAATTTGTTGTTCCTTTACTGTTTGTGAATTCCAAAATTTGATGTTTTCTTTAATGTTTGAAATGTGTCAGTAATGTGTGCCCTCCTTTTATTTGCAGGTGAGTGTGCGAACCAGCACTTCCGGTTTGAGCGGGGGATGCTAACTTAAGTATTTCAAGTAGTAGTCTTTTTGAAAGCTGTCTTTCATGTATCTGATTGGCTTATTTTATGTGGTTATTTCCCTAAAAGTTTTACATTACAGTAACAAAATGGATTCTACTAATTAAATTTGGTCAATTTAAAAAAAGGTGTATACTGCCTATCACAGATAAATGTGAATAATCTTGTTTTCATCATTAGGCAGTTGGTTGGTGGTAGAACGCCTGGGGAATGGAGGATGTCTGTGGCGGTTTTTGGAGGGGTGGAGGCGGGAGGCGGGAGGTGGGTGGGAGGGGGTTAGAGAGGAGGGCAGGGGCGATGGGGGCAAGGCGGGAGGTGGGGCGAGGAGGGATGGAGGCGTGGTGTTTGGAGGTGTGTGTGTGTGGTGGCCTGGTGTGTGGAGGTGGGGTGGCGTGTGGAGGTGGCGTGGTGTGTGGAGGTTGTGTGGTGTGTGGAGTTGTGTGTGTGGTAACGCATTGTGTGGAGGTGTGTGGAGCTGGTAGAGTGGTGTGTGGGTGGTGGTGGGGGGTGTGGATGTGTGTGTGTTGTGTGGAGATGTTGTGGGGGTGGCGTGGTGTGTGGAGGTGTTGTAGGGGTGGCATGGTGTGTGGGGGTGGTGTGGTGTGTGGAGGTGTGGTGTGTGGAGGTGTGGTGTGTGGAGGTGTGTGTGTGGGTAACATATTGTGTGGAGGTGTTGTGGGGGTGGCGTGGTGTGTGGAGGTGTTGTCAGGGGGTGGGGGTGGTGGTGCTGGTGGCTGGAGTGGTGTCTGGGGGGGGGGGGTTGAGGTGTGTGGAGGTGTGTGTGTGGTGTGTGGAGGTGTTGTGGGTGTGTCTGTGTGGGTAACATGTTGTGTGGAGGTGTAGTGGGGGTGGCGTGGTGTGTGGAGGTGTTGTGGGTGTGTGTGTGTGTGTGGGTAACATGTTGTGTGGAGGTGTTGTGGGGGGTGGCGTGGTGTGTGGAGGTGTTGTGGGTGGTGGTGGTGGTGGTGGTGGTGGTGGTGGTGGTGGTGGTGGTGGTGGTGGTGGTGGTGGTGGTGGTGGTGGTGGTGGTGGCTGGCGTGCCGCCCGTGCATTAATAAAAGCGACATTTAATTCCCCGTCGGCACGCCGCCATCTTGGATCGCCCGCACACAGCCTGCCGTCACGCCCCCTCCCGGCGCGCCCGCGCACCTCGCCGAGCCCGCCACTTAGTGCCGCCAGGGGGCGCAGGGGTCACCGGGGTCACCTGCCGTGTTTACATCTCCCACTGAGAGTCTGCTTCCACCAGCTTTTTAGTGTTGCTTTTCACAGTGTGTACCCCCCCCCCCCTCCACCTTCCTCTGCACCTCATTCGCTCTACACACATACTTCTCTGAAAGTCCACCATACATCCCTCATCTCACCCACCTACACAGTGGTGGGACGGCCCGACTACCGACTACTGACTACCGATGGGGAGTCATCAGTGTGCACCGATTTACTGCTGACTACTGACAGTAAGTCGTCAGTGTGCACTGATTTACTGCCGACTACCGACAGGAAGTCGTCAGTGTGCACCGATTTACTGCCGACTACTGACAGTAAGTCGCCAGTGTGCACCGATTTACTGCCGACTACTGACAGTAAGTCGTCAGTGTGCACTGATTTACTGCTGACTACTGACAGTAAGCCGTCAGTGTGCACCGATTTACTGCCGACTACCGACAGTAAGTCGTCAGTGTGCACCGATTTACTGCCGACTACCGACAGTAAGTCGTCAGTGTGCACTGATTTACTGCCATATATGGACAGCAAGTCGTCAGTGTGCACCGATTTACTGCTGACTACTGACAGTAAGCCGTCAGTGTGCACCGATTTACTGCCGACTACCGACAGTAAGTCGTCAGTGTGCACCGATTTACTGCCGACTACCGACAGTAAGTCGTCAGTGTGCACTGATTTACTGCCATCTATGGACAGCAAGTCGTCAGTGTGCACCGATTTACTGCCGACTACCGACAGTAAGTCATCAGTGTGCACCGATTTATTGCCGACTACCGACAGTAAGTCGTCAGTGTGCACCGATTTACTGCCGACTACCGACAGTAAGTCGTCAGTGTGCACCAATTGACTGCCGACTACCGACAGTAAGTCGTCAGTGTGCACCGATTTACTGCCGACTACCGACAGTAAGTCGTCAGTGTGCACCAATTTACTGCCGACTACCGACAGTAAGTCGTCAGTGTGCACCAATTTACTGCTGACTACCGACAGTAAGTCATCAGTGTGCACCAATTGACTGCCGACTACCGACAGTAAGTCATCAGTGTGCACCAATTGACTGCCGACTACCGACAGTAAGTCATCAGTGTGCACCGATTTACTGCCAACTACTGACAGTAAGTCGTCAGTGTGCACCAATTTACTGCTGACTACCGACAGTAAGTCGTCAGTGTGCACCGATTTACAGCCGACTACTGACAGTAAGTTGTCAGTGTGCACCGATTTACTGCCGACTACTAACAGTAAGTCGTCAGTGTGCACCAATTTACTGCTGACTACTGACAGCAAGTCATCAGTGTGCACCGATTTACTGCCGACTACCGACAGTAAGTCGTCAGTGTGCACCAATTTGCTGCTGACTACTGACAGTAAGTCATCAGTGTGCACCGATTTACTGCTGACTACTGACAGTAAGTCGTCAGTGTGCACCAATTGACTGCCGACTACTGACAGTAAGTCGTCAGTGTGCACCAATTGACTGCCGACTACTGACAGTAAGTCGTCAGTGTGCACCAATTTACTGCTGACTGCTGACAGTAAGTTGTCAGTGTGCACCGATTTACTGCCGACTACTGACAGTAAGTCGTCAGTGTGCACCAATTTACTGCCATCTATGGACAGTAAGTCATCAGTGTGCACCGATTTACTGCCGACAGTAAGTCGTCGGCATGCACTGATTTACTGACGACTACCGACGTCTTTTGTGTGCACCAATTCACTTCCAACTACCGACAGTAAGTCGTCAGTGTGTGCGGATTTACTGCCGACTCCCGATGGGGAGTCCTCCGTGTGCGCCGATTTGCTTCCGACAACCGACAGTGTGCCGTCAGTGTGCGCCGATTAAGACAGATTGTATCATGTCAGTAGTTAGGGAACAACTCCGATTGAGATTACAATTGAACAGATTTGTTCTTTAATAAACCTTTTCCCCTGATACCCACATTAGTTCTTGCCACTGACGCCAGGGCAGGATGATGGTGGAAATCGTCACTAAGCGCTTGACTGCTGCTACCCACCACGTTAGTTCTTCAGTAATAGACTACATGATGGTACATCACGGTCCCAGCAGCGCGGTGCATTGTGGGATGCATCAGAGCAAAACAAAGCCACGAGAAGCACATGGCACATGCTAATACACTGGGTGCAGCTTTGAAATGTGCTAGTTTCAGCTCATCTCAGCTCTTGTTTGAAACATGGAATACTAACTAAATAAATATATATAATAAATTAAGATATTAATCTTTTTTCCAGCATTGCATTTACATCAAATGTGTATTTAGATTTAGACAAATCTGTACACTCAGACTAGTGTTAGAGCCATAGCCAGAGTCAGGTTTATTTATTTTATTCATGTTTTTATTTATATTCTATGGTTTATGGGTAGTTGTGTCTTAAACCTATTCATTATATTATTATATTGCATCCTTCCATCCATGTTTATGCCAAATTGTTATGTATATCTAGTTATTTTGAATAAAATGCCAGTTTTGCCCTACCCGTATTGGCAAACTCAATGGGCGTACGCCTTTGCTTTGCTCCCAACGCCGTTTTCAGCACATGCGCAGTCGGAACCGTGATGTAGTCTATTAACCATGTGACTATTCATGTGACTTGGCTGAAAGCTTTTGTCTAGGTGTGATAGTGTTTTTGTTGTTTGGAAGTTGATGCGCGGATGTTTTAAAAGCCGGTGCATACTGGACCCTTGCCACCTTTTGTAAGCTAATTGCTGTGACGTCTTTCATAGTTGGCAGCGTGGCGGCTTTTTGGAATTCATTGTTTTACACACCTCTAAAGCAGTTCCCACGACTCGGATTTATCCGGTTAAAGGTTCCGGTCACATGATTTTACCATGGGACCCTTGAAGGAATATTCATAATACCTCAGTGAAATATCCATATTCTAGAAACCACAACTATATTGATCTTTCAACTGCTAAGAATGGTCATGGAAAATGATGTGATGAATAATGTTCCTGGAACGAATGATTTATACCAAACTGGGTTTGTGGTCAAATACACTAATATGTGACCGGACGCGATTGCCGAATCGGTAGAGCGCACGCTTCCCGTGCGGATGGTTATGAGTTTGATTCCCGGTTGAGTCAAACCATTGACTTACAAAATTGATACTTATCGCTTCCTAGCCTGGGGCTCGGTATTAATAGGATAGGGCAAGGACTGGGGCCGTATGCACGAATCGGTGTTAGGGCCGTAACCGCGGCTAGGCTACCTCCACACGGCTAAATGTGAGAAATCGGTATGCACAAATCAGTGTTAGCACTAACCGTGAAATTTAGCCTAGGCTAAGCTAAACCATCTTCAAATCAGGTTTTACTGCTAGCCGGGGCGGTTAGTGTGTGTGTATGGATGTCAATCTATTCAATGCGATCATATTTAACAGAATTACATACGCAATAAGTGAAATCTTATCAATTTAACCCTAAGTTCGAAGCGTCATTAAGGATACCGCCGCATTGGCGGCGATATTAATAGTTATATTTTCGAATCGACGAAGGTACAGTAAACAAACCGCCGCCACTGCCGCATCGACATCGCTTTCCGTACTGGCAGCGGCGGCGGTTTGTTTACTGTACCTTCATCGATTCGAAAATATAACTATTAATATCGCCGCCAATGCGGCTGTAGCCTTAATAATGCTTCGAATTTAGGGTTAAATTGATCAAATGTCACTTATTGCGTATGTAATTCTGTTAAATATGATCGCATTTAATATATTTGAGCCTAATAGATGGGTACAAACGCAGAGGGAATTCCCAAATCTATAAATAAACTCATGGTTAGCTATCCGCAGCGGCTAAAACATTGGTGCATACTGATTCACACATTTCTCAAACTCCCCGTTACCCTGAGGTAGCTATCCGCGGCTAGTGCCTTAACTCCGGCTAAGCCTAACCCCGATTCGTGCATATGGGTCCTGGTTACCTCAGTGGCAAGCATGCAAGGGGGATATCCTGATATCCCACTCAGTCATAGCGTGACTGAGTGGGATATCAGGTCATGGTGCTGGTGGCCTGGTTTCCAAGGACTGGTTAGCTCAGTGTCAGGATAATGTGACTGAGTGGGATATCAGGTCATGGTGCTGGTGGCCTAGTTTTCCAGTGGGACATCACTATAAATAAAGTTGCCATGAGAGTGCACTGTCACAAGTTGGTACCTGTTCTGAGATCATCTTAAATGTTGCCAGGACATAAAACTCCAACAACCAACCAACCAACACTGTTCTTTGACGTCAGACAGGAAAGGGAGGGACATCTGAATTGACATGAGGTGATGAAAGCTTCGGATTTAGTTACTCAAAGGAAGCTTTGCATTTCTTTCTCCACTCGCCTCAGGGTACTCTTTCATTGCCGTGGGTTGCCTGTTTGTAGTCCTCCTCCATTATTAGTGACCTGGGGCACTAAACATGTTCCGATATATTTAATAGAAGAGCCCTATCAATCTGTGTAAGTGTCCCCGGGTCGTCTATGCCGCTTTAACACCTGAGGAGGGCCATTAGCACTGACTGACCCTAATCGTCACAGTTAGATCTCAGTCGGTGACCTCTAGCCAAAATTAGGCCATGAATGTCACCCATGGGGTTAGTTTCAAATAATCCAAACTAGACACAGTCAATTGTGAATATGTAAAATTGTTTGGTCGTGTTAGTGCACCTTTAAGGGTCGTGTTAGTGCACCTTTAGCTTTAAGGGTCATGTTAGTACATTTTTGAGGGTCATGTTAGTGCACCTTTAAGGGTCGTGTTAGTGCACCTTTATCTTTAAGGGTCATGTTAGTGCATTTTTGAGGGTCATGTTAGTGCACCTTTAAGGGTCGTGTTAGTGCACCTTTAGCTTTAAGGGTCATGTTAGTGCATTTTTGAGGGTCATGTTAGTGCACCTTTATGGGTCGTGTTAGTGCACCTTTAGCTTTAAGGGTCATGTTAGTGCATCTTTGAGGGTCATGTTAGTGTACCTTTAAGGGTCGTGTTAGTGCACCTTTAGCTTTAAGGGTCATGTTAGTGCATCTTTGAGGGTCGTGTTAGTGCACCTTTAGCTTTAAGGGTCATATTAGTGCATCTTTGAGGGTCATGTTAGTGCACCTTTAAGGGCTTTAAGGGTCATATTAGTGCATCTTGAGGGTCTGTAGTGCACCTTTAGGGTCGTGTTAGGCCTTTAGCTTTAAGGGTCATGTTAGTGCATTTGAGGGTCATGTTAGGCCTTTATGGTCGTGTTTAGTGACCTTTAGCTTTAAGGGTCATGTTAGTGCATCTTTGAGGGTCATGTTAGTGCACCTTTAAGGGTCGTGTTAGTGCACCTTTAGCTTTAAGGGTCATGTTAGTGCATCTTTGAGGGTCGTGTTAGTGCACCTTTAGCTTTAAGGTCATATTAGTGCATCTTTGAGGGTCATGTTAGTGCACCTTTAAGGGTCGTGTTAGTTCACCTTTAGCTTTAAGGGTCATGTTAGTGCATCTTTAAGGGTCGTGTTAGTGCACCTTTAGCTTTAAGGGTCATATTAGTGCATCTTTGAGGGTCATGTTAGTGCACCTTTAAGGGTCGTGTTAGTGCACCTTTAGCTTTAAGGGTCATGTTAGTGCATCTTTAAGGGTCGTGTTAGTGCACCTTTAGCTTTAAGGGTCATGTTAGTGCATCTTTGAGGGTCATGTTAGTGCACCTTTAAGGGTCGTGTTAGTGCACCTTTAGCTTTAAGGGTCATGTTAGTGCACCTTTAAGGGTCGTGTTAGTGCACCTTTAAGGGTCGTATTAGTGCACCTTTTAAAGACCTAGTCACGTGGTTTTAACATGTATTTGATGTATTTTAATATAATTATTAATTCTATGACGGCATACACTATACGTAAGTTATAAGGCATACTGAAAATCCTTCAAATTGAATTGTGACAGTACGCACTCATGACAACTTTTATAGTGCTGCCCCACTGGGAGACCAGGCTGCCAGCACCATGACCTAATAATGGTAATATCCCACTCAGGCACATTATACTGAAACCCTGAGCCAACCAGTCCTTGTCCTATCCTAATAATGCCGAGCGGCTAGCTAGGAAGCGACAAGTATTAATTTTTAAGTCATTGGCTTGACTCAACCAGGTTTCGAAACAGTGGCTTCGAATCCCACGATCTACCAAAACAGTAGATGGACGCTCAACTCATTCTGCCATCCCGTCTGGTCATCTGACTCTGGTGGAAGTCCTGTTTGGTGGTACTGCTGACAACTGATTTGCCATAGTAAACTACAGTGTGCCTGTCCGAGTCATTGTCCCCCAAACTAAAAAAGAAAAAGTAAAAAAGGCCAATGTGTCGGGGCCGAAAATAGAATTCTTCTGAAGAATAAATTATTCGGCATAGAAAAGAACTTTGTGGGGCGGGGGGGGGGGGTTGAGGGGGGGCTAGCAATTGACATCTTAAAGCTGCATGGTCCGAATAAACTTCTTTTTTTTCTTCTTTTTTTTTCAAAACCTAAGCATTTACCTACATTTGATTCTATGTATCCAATTTAGATGCTGGACCATTAACTAATTATTTTGGACATCATATTCAGAATAATCAGTGAATTTAGTCTTAGTCATCCTCACTCATTCACGCTCATTCACTCACTCACTCATTCACACACTCACTCATTCACACACACTCATTCACACACAGTCACTCATTCACACACTCACTCATTCACACACACTCACTCATTCACACAGTCACTCATTCACACACAGTCACTCATTCACACACAGTCACTCATTCACACACTCATTCACACACACTCACTCATTCACACACAGTCACTCATTCACACACACTCACTCATTCACACAGACTCACTCATTCACACGCACTCACTCATTGACACACACTCACTCATTCACACACACACTCATTCACACACACTCACTCATTCACACACACTCACTCATTCACACAGTCACTCATTCACACACACTCACTCATTCACACACACTCACTCATTCACACACACTCACTCATTCACACACACTCATTCATTGACAGACACTCACTCATTCACACACATTCACTCATTCACACACACTCACTCATTCACACACAGTCACTCATTCACACAGTCACTCATTCACGCACACACACTCATTCACACAGTCACTCATTCACACACACTCACTCATTCAGACACACTCACTCATTCACACACACTCACTCATTCAGACACACTCACTCATTCACACACAGTCACTCATTCACACACAGTCACTCATTCACACACACTCACTCATTCCTACACTCACTCACACACAACTCTCTCACACCTCTTTGGGAACCTCCTCTGAGACAGCCATTAGGCAGGGAGGCAACTAACCAATAGGAGGGGCGCGTTCACGTCACTTCCGGTTGACAACGAGATCCGCCATATTGACGCCGTGAAACCAATCAGATGACAGCAGTGCTTTTACATTCGCAATAAGGCTGCTGATGCACCGGCGGGCTTAGTATCGCTTGGATTTTGGGTTTAATTTGACTGAATTTCACTTATTGAGTAAGTTATGCTCCTAAATAACATTATTTCAACCCCTGAGTGAATATTCATGGTTCTAAATAACCGAATTAGATCGTAGCAGTGAATAAAGTTGTGCGTTTTGTTTTATTTACATTCATTTCAATGCTGTGACTGCCATTGTTTTCAGCGCCTCAAATAGTTGCTAGGGCCTGATGCGCTAAGTCACCAGATGTCCGCGCCCTCTTATTAGGTCAAAATCATGACCTCATTAGTCTTTCCCTCATTCTAAGTGGACCATGCTACCTACATCAGTAGGTCAGCCCACAACAGAACAACTAACAAACAAACCAACCTTGGATTATGCAGCTTTAAAGACTCAGACCACAGTCTGAGGACGTGGTCAGGCGACTCTGTTTAATACCCCTGTCACATTATGATGCTTCTCACCGGCGTGCCGCCAACGCGCAAAATCACTTTTAATCGTTGAGAAATGTCAAACTTTTCAGCGTCAGCGCAACGCATTGGTAGCATGCGCCCGACGTTGTGCGAAAAAAAAGAAAAAAAGTTTGCTGCGCCATTCTGATATGACCTTAGATGTAGCTAGGACATAAAACAACAAAGCAACAGTTTGGCGCATCGAGCCTCACGCGCGCGCAGCATGTTAGCACCCGTGCGTTGTCGCACATCGAAAGTTTTGTGCAAGTACAAAACTTCGCCGATTCCCTGACGCGCGCTGCCGACCATTGCCGTCCATCAACGAATACCAACGCGCGCCTAATGTGCACATAATGCTTCCTGACGTATCCCGACGTTGCAGCAAAAAAATCACATACGTCGACGCGCGTTGGCGAGAAGCGTCGTAATGTGACAGCCCCATAAGTGGGTCCCATTGAATCTCGTTCTAGTCCCTCTCCGGGAAAATAACCATAACTTAACCATAACATGGGAGGGCTGCGCTCTACCGATTGGGCCACCACGTCCGGTCCCCCAACCGATGATCATTACCGATCAGATTGCTCGTTATAAAACAAAGTAAACAAACAAAAGTAAGTTTTATAATTAATGCAGACTTCATCCACTTGACCTAATTTCTATTGAAACTAGCATTACAACAACCGCTCTGCGCTGACTTAAGGGGCTGTCACATTACGACGCATCGTGCCAACGTACACCGCTACGTTGGGATACGTCATTATGTGTTACTCGTGCATTAGGCGCTCATTGAGATACGTCAATGCACGTCGACGTTCGTCGAGATACGGCGTCACACATCAGGGGGTCGATAACATTTGACAATGTGTGGATTTTATGTCCACCGTACGTTATGTAAGCATTAGGCATACATCGATGTACGTTAATGTATGTTAGACAAACGTTGTTCACTACGTTGCACTCTGTTGACCTAGGTTAAAGGCAGTGGGAACGTACAGTCCGCGTACTGACAACGTATGGATAACGTACGCCTAACATAACTATGGAAGATCTTCTGATCAAAAAGAATCTCCGGTGGACTGGACACCTCATGAGGATGTCATCAGACAGGCTACCAAAGCGATGACTACCAAAGCAGATCCTCTATTCTCAACTGTCTTCTGGTTACAGAAAGAGAGGGCGCCCTCGTCCCCGGTTCAAGGATACCATCAAGAGAAACCTGAAGCTGAGAGACATCAAGACCAACTCATGGATGCAACTCTTACAGCAGAGAGCTAAATGGAGAGCGGCAGTCAAGTAATGAAAGCAGTCTTTGTCGCATCGCGACCGACAGCATGATGATGATGATGAACATACGTCTAACGTACGTTTAGCATTTCTCCAACGTGTCTTGACGTATGTAAAGTATGAGGCATAGTTCTGGCGATCGAATAATGTATATAACGTTCACCTGCGTTCTGTGAGCGTAATTCGAGCATTTTTCACCGGGAGGTACATTAGCCATACGTTGGTCATACGTTGGCCATACGCTATGTATACGGTATGTATGCGTCCAACTTTGCCCCCCATGCCGAAAAGTTTGCCGCTTCTCGACATAAAAAAGTGATTTTATGCGTTGGTCGCGTGCTTGTGAGATGCGTCGTAATGTGACAGAGCCTTTAGCCTCTGTGAGGAATTAGAACCAAGGACCCCAAACTGAGGCAGCTGGCACGTGCCAGGTGTATGCCACCCCTGTTTACAACAATCGCACAGCCTGCTGGGTGTCTGCGGAGCATTGATTGGACTGCAATGTTTTGCCACTTCGACAACTCCTGAAAGCTGTGTCGTGCGAGGAAGCATCACATTTTCAAAACTAAAACAATTATTTAGATGTGATTCTAGATATCTAACTTAGATACAGATGCGCTTCTCAATATTGTATTGCCACACAGACAGGAATAATACTGAGGCAATTTAATAGAACCTGTTACTGCAGAAGCCTATGGTGTTGGAGTTTTGGTGTGCTTGCCAAAACTAATTTGACATGTTTAGACTTAAAATATCGCAAAAGTTAGCCATTTAAATTAGAAGTTACTTCAAACTAAAGTAAGGTAAATTATATTTATAACGATGATCAATTTAATATATTTATCTCAGTAAAGCGACAGAAACTCAAAACCATCGGACTGTGCAACTTTAAGGCGTCCCATTGTCTCGACTTGCATGGAGCCTTCTAAGAAGCGGATGTGTGCAAATCGATCTAACCCGATGTCACGCTCCACTGCACGCTTATTTAAGTTATTAGCGGTTCCTGAAGTCTGGCTCTAATTGAATTCCAGCCGCCGTCAGAATCAATCAAGCGAATCGACCTTCTGAGCAGACGTGTTGGACTGTGGGTAATACTAGTAATAACACCTGCCTGGTTGTTTGTTTGTTTGTTTGTTGGGGTTTTATATCCTAGCAACACACCATCCTGGTTGTTTGTTTGTTTGTTGGGGTTTTACATCCTAGCAACACACCATCCTGGTTGTTTGTTTGTTTGTTTGTTTGCTGGGGTTTTACATCCTAGCAACACACCATCCTCGTTGTTTGTTTGTTGGGGTTTTACATCCTAGCAACACACCATCCTCGTTGTTTGTTTGTTGGGGTTTTACATCCTAGCAACACACCATCCTTTGTTTGTTTCTTTGCTGGGGTTTTACATCCTAGCAACACACCATCCTGGTTGTTTGTTTGTTGGGGTTTTACATCCTAGCAACACACCATCCTGGTTGTTTGTTTGTTGGGGTTTTGCATCCTAGCAACACACCTTCCTGGTTGTTTGTTTGTTTGCTGGGGTTTTACATCCTAGCAACACACTATCCTGGTTGTTTGTTTGTTGGGGTTTTACATCCTAGCAACACACCATCCTGGTTGTTTGTTTGTTTGGGTTTTACATCCTAGCAACACACCATCCTGGTTGTTTGTTTGTTGGGGTTTTGCATCCTAGCAACACAGCTTCCTGGTTGTTTGTTTGTTGGGGATTTTGCATCCTAGCAACACACCATCCTGGTTGTTTGTTTGTTTGTTGGGGTTTTACATCCTAGCAACACACCATCCTGGTTGTTTGTTGGGGTTTTGCATCCTAGCAACACACCTTCCTGGTTGTTTGTTTGTTGGGGTTTTACATCCTAGAAACACACCCTCCTGGTTGTTTGTTGGGGTTTTACATGGTGTTTGTTTGTTGGGGGGTTGTACGTCCTAACAACCCTCCCCCCCCCCCCATCCTGGTTGTTTGTATTATCGAGGTTTACATCTTAGCAACACACCGTCCTGGTTTTTTCGTTTATTGGAGTTTTACATCCTAGCAACACACCACCCTTATGCAGTCGGGACTCGAGTGTTAGGAGAGCGGTTTTTTTTAAAGATAAATATATTAAGTTGATCGTTATGATTTATCTCATTTTAGTTTGAAGTAACTGTTATTTAAAATGACTAACTTTGGAGATATTTGAAGTTGAAAGCATGTCAAATTAATGTTGGTGTGCATATACAAATTCTGCCACCATAGACTTCAGTAGCGACTGGTTCTATTCGACAACACCTGCTTAATAGGAGTGGGATATCGGGTCATGGTGATGGCGGCCTGATTTCTCAGAGGGGCAGCACTATAACGTCACCATGAGTGTGCCCTGTCACAAGTCGGTGCCCGTCCTGATATGACCTCGGATGTTGCCAGGACGTAAACCTCCAACAACCATCCAACCATATATTGCTCGAAGAGTGATTGGTTTAGGATATTAGACTTGTGAAGTGGACTTTCCTCTCGATCTCTCGCACCATCCCTCACTCACGTAGGCACCCAGTGTCACGTGGTGTTGTTGTAAACACCTAAGTGTCACACAATTGTGCATTGTGTTTTAGACGAGTCGAGCTAAACACAAATACGGCGACAAAAAGTAAACAAAAGTCAGTGACGGCTATTATTATTGTTATTATTATTATTTTTTATATTATTATTATTATTATTATTGTTATTATTAATATTATTATTATTATTATTATTATTATTATTATTATTCAAGAATCACATGAGAGCATGATGTGAGTAAATTTCCTGGCCGTCAAGTGGTGTTGCATGCGGGTGGTGTCAGACCGCCCACCGACCTGGGCCGCGGGTAGCGGGTAGTGGTTAGCAGGTAGCGGGTAGTGGTAGCGGGTAGTAGGTAGCGGGTAGTGGTTAGCAGGATGGTGTGTTGCTAGGATGTAAAACCCCAACAAACAAACAACCAGGACGGTGTGTTGTTAGGATGTAAAACCCCAGCGGGTAGCGGGTAGCTGATCTAGCAGTAGCCGTACCCAGGCCTCATTCCGCACTCATGACGGACTCGCGACCTTAGATGCTGCTAGGACGTAAAACAACAACAAAACACACATGGTGGACACTCCAGCAAAGTGTCAATAAAACAGCGCTGGTTGGTTGTTGGAGTTTTACATCATGGCAACAGCTAAGGTCATATCAGGATGGGTTCCAACTTGTGACAGTGCACACTCATGGTGACTTTATAGTGCTGCATCACTCGGGAATCAGGCCGCCAGCACCATGACCCGATATCCCACTCAGTCATATTATCCTGACACTGAGCTAACCAGTCCTTGCCCTATCCTGTTAATGCCGAGCGCCAGGTTAGAAAGCGACAAGAATCATTTTTGTAAGTCATTGGTTTGACTCGACTGGGAATTGAATTCCCGATTGCCCACATGAGAAGCCTGCGCTCTACCGATTCAGCCACTGCGTCCAGTCGGTAATGGTTACTGGTTTGCGGGTAGCGGATTTAGGAGTAGCCGAAATGAGTCCTCATTCTGCACTTATCATGGCACTCCAACAAAGTGTATATAAAACAGCACTCAATTTGTGTACAGACAATGGGAGGGTTCACTTACTTCTACCAGAAGGTTCCCGGATGTTGCAGTAAATATTACCATGGTGATTGTGTTAACTAATATTTAGTGAACCAATGACGATGTCTATTCAGTAAATGTGAATGGTTAGGTGATGATAGATTTGTGTAATTTTGATTTGCTATAAATCTCTAGTAAATTAAGTATGTGACATACGTGGACACGGTTACTTAATTTCAGTATGCCCCCCCCCCTTCTTTGAATCTTAGCTAAATATACAAATATGTAAACATGTATACTGTAGATATGGGATTTATATAAATATGTATAATATACATAAAGGTGCAGACGTGTAAATCTTTTAGGTAAATCTGTAGTAGCATATATCCATGCGATATATAAATATATATATTTATATGTATAAATGTATAAATGTATAAAGGTATAAAGGTATAAATGTATAAAGGTATAAATGTATAAAAGTATAAATGTATAAACATAACTCCCATCTGAGCTACATCTGTTGTTAGGCTACTATGAACATCTATAGACACCTGGTCAAATGATGGAGATCAAATAGCTTCATTTTGTCACGTCACTCAGGGCAGGAATAACATGTGGTATTGTCGTGGGGGTGATGAAAATGGGAAATATTGCGCCTAGAGCGGGACTCGAACCCCCATATCTGTGCATTCCGGGCCAGTGTGCGAACCATCACACCACCTAGGCTCCCTGATATCACCACACTACCCATGCCTACCTGTCTATGTGGTACTTGCCTGAGAGGTCAGTGCAGACTACTACACTCGTCCCCCTGGAATTGTAAGTCTTTTAATGCTTACAATTACATACATACAGGGAGTGTAGTTACATATACATACACAGGGTAGGTTCAACAACTATACAGCGCCATAACTTGTACAGGATCCTGGTCACGGCAACCAGTGTCGTGGGGGTGATGACAATGGGAAATATTGTGTCTAGAGCGGAACTCAAACCCACATCTCTGTGCATTCCGGGCCAGTGTGCTAACCATTACACCACCTAGGCTCCCTGATATCACCACACTACCCATGCCTACCTGTCTATGTGGCTCCTTGCCTGAGAGGTCAGTGCAGACCACTACAGTATTATAATAGGAGAGGGCCTTCAAATTTACAATTAATTAAAGGTAGCTTTAATTTTCCTCAGGAGCTTGCTTCATGGTACTGTCTATTGCAGTGACGTACTTGTTTATCGTCCCCTTCTATGCTTAGCCCGTGTTGGTAGACCATGGGATCGTGGGTTCGAACCCTGGTCGAGTCAAACCGATGACTTAAAAATTGATACTTGTCGCTTCCTAGCCAGGCGCTCGGCATTATTAGGATAGGGCAAAGACTGGTTTGCTCAGTGTCAGGATAATGTGACTGAGTGGGATATCAGGTCATGGTGCTGGTCTACCAGTGGGGCAACACTATAAAGTCGCCATGACTGCGCACTGTCACAAGTCGGTACCCATCCTGATATGACCTTAGATGTTGCTAGGACGTGAAACAACAACAAATAAACATCTATACTTAGCAGTGTTGCCAACCTGGAGGTACTGAGAATCCTTGAGGTTTGGCGTTGCAGGCGTGGAACCTGAGTGGCGGCAGCTGCGAGCTTGCTCGAGGAGTTCGGGGGCACCCCCCTGCCCCCAATTTTATTTTTAATGGGCCATTTGAGGGCAATTCCAAGGGGTTATAGACTGATATTTCAGCATATTGTGTGAAATTCGTTATTTGAGGGCATTGCCAAGGGATTAGCGGCTGATATTTTAGCATATTGCATGACATTTGTGGGATTTGGGGCATATTGCGTAAAATTCATGGGATTTTGGGGTCGATCCGCGACTTGTGAGGTGAACGATCACAACCTTCAATTTCCGTGACTCTCACAAGAATTTCGTGAGGGTTGGCAACACTGGCTTAGTTTCTGGCATGCCTAAAGACGTTAATGTCACTATTAGTTTTTTTGCTGTTTTACGTTCTAGGAACATCTAAGGTCATATCAGGACGGGTCATTACTATTTGATGGCGGGAGATTGATCATTCTGTGTGTGCGCGTTCCCCGATCTGCGTCAGTTTAGGAGCGCCAACCACCGCAGTGCCTATAAGCGCCCACTGACCCCAGTTGTTATGACTTGACCTCTGAGTGCCCCTCCAGCCTAAATTAAGTCATAAATAGGGGGGTAGAAACGCTACTTGTAAAGCTTGTTTTATTTAAAGCTGCATAGTCCGATGAAGCATCAAATTTTCAAAACCAAAATAATGATGTAGATTTCAATCTACATATCTAACTTAGATATTGATGCACATATTAAGCATTTATTGCCACATAGAAGGGACACTGAGACAATTTGATAGAACCTGTTACTGTTGAAGAGTATGGTGTAAGAGTTTTGGCGTGCTTGCCAAAACTAAGTTTACTTGATTGAATTTCAAATATCTCAAAACTTATCCATTTAAAATAAAAGTTACTTCAACCAGAAATAAGGTAGATTACAACGATTAATTTAATATATTTATCTCAGAAAAATTACCAAAACGCAGAACCATCGGACTATGCAACTTTAACGACGCTGCTAGAACACATTGATTTTCGTATCAACGACTATTGCCAGTATTGGAGAAACGCTACTTGTGGACACATTCTGATGCTTGTGAATATCTGATCTTATCAGGTCACATGACACCAGTAGGGGAATTATTGACCAACTTAAATGCATGCCCACCTAGATTTGATCCTACATATTCAACTTAGATACTACCAAAAAAAAGTGTTTTATTTAATGACGCCTCTAGAGCACATTGATTTTTATCATTGGCTATTGGATGTCAAACATATGGTTATTCTGACATATTTCTTTGGAGGAAACCCGCTGCTGCCACATAGGCTACTCTTTCCGATAAGCAGTGAGGAGTCTTTTATATGCACTTTCCCACAGATGGGACAGCACAATCCACATCCTTTGATGAACCAGTTATGGACCACTGGTTGCAACTTAAATACGAGTGCACTCATTAACGTTGCATAGACTGATGGTTTTGAGTTTCTGTCATTCTTTTGATCGTTAGGTTGATCGTTATAATCTACCTTACTTTAGTTTGAAGTAACTGTTATTTTAAATGGCTATCTTTTGAGATATTTGAAGTGCAAACATGCAAAATTAATTTTGGCAAGCATGTCAAAACTCTGACACCATTGGCTTTTGCAGTAACATTCTCCAGTATTCCAGTGGCGGCAAATGTTTGATGAGCGCACGAGTATTTAAGTTAGATATGTAGAATCAAATCTAGATAATTCCTTTGGTTTTGAAAATTTGCTGTTTTCATTGGACTATGCGGCTTTAAACATTTATTGTGGTTGCCTGTGCCTGCTGGAAGCTTGAAGATGGGTCAACAAGGCTGATGTCAAACATTTTGGTGTGTACGCCAAAGCTAAACCAGGCACGATAGCTGAATGAGTTGAGTGTCTACCTCCGGTTCTGGTAGGTCATGGGATTTGAACTCCTGGGTTCAAACCCTGGCCGAGTCAAATGAATGACAAAAACATTGATACTTTTCACTACCTAGCCTGGCACTCGGGATTATTAGGATAGGGCAAGGAGCAATGGAATGAGGAAGACCAATTGTCTGCGATTGAAATTTCCCATTCTTAATCAACCAATGTACAAAAAATCTAAACAAATTTTGGCATGCTTTCACTTATAATATCTTTAAAATAAAAGTTAACACAAACTAAACTAAAGTAAAGTGCGAAATGTGTACCATTCTCTAGGTAGTCTCCACCAGTGACCCCACGTGACAGGTTAGGAACCACGTGACCCTTGCTCTGCGACGCCTGGTGTCGACTATGCACATTAACACCCTGCCATCTGGTGTATGCCCGTCGTAAACACTGGCCCCTTAAGCCGGACAATTAATGTGCGCACTGCTGCCCCCTGGTGGACACGGCTCAGCCTCGTCTTGGCTCCCACTGCCCGTATAAGGGCAGAGGCACGCCCCTGACCCCGCTCTGACCCCGCCTTGGCTTCCCCGGGGTGGCGGGAATTATCGTCACGTGATCTGCCAGAGCAATTAAAACAATAAACAACGGTCACGCCCCCTGCACGGGACGCGCGCCGTCACCGTTACCAGCGTACCATCGATATCAGCGTCACCAGCTCCACCAGCATCACCAGCACCACCATCATCACCAGCATCAGCCTTGTCACCATCATAACTATCATCACCAGCATCATCAGCCTCGTCAGCCTCGTCACCAGCACCACCAGCTCCATTATCGTAACCAGTGCCAGGCTTGTTGCTATCGTCACCATTGTTACCAGCGCCACCAGCACCAGCCTCATCATCATTGTAACCAGCTCCACCATCGTCATCTAGACCATCAGCACTACCATCATCACCAGTGTCAGCCTTGTCACCATCATAACTATCATCACCAACGTCACCAGCCTCGTCACCAGCACCACCAGCTCCATCATCGTTACCAATGCCAGGCTCGTTGCCATCGTCACCAGCATTACCAGCGCCACCAGCACCAGCCTCGTCATCATTGTCACCAGCTCCACCATCATCACCGTCAGCACCACCATCATCACCAGCGCCAGCCTTGTCGCCGTCGTCACCAGCATCACCAGCATGGACCTCATCATCATCATCACCAGCGCTAGCTTTGTCACCAGCACCGCCAGCACTGGTCTCATCACCATCGTCGCCAGCGCCACCAGCACAAGTAGCAAAATCAGCGCCACCAGCGCAACCTGCTCCACTAGCGCAACCAGTACCACCAGCACAACCAGTGCAAACACCGTCTGCAGCGCAACCAGCACAACCAGCACAACCAGCGCCACCAGCTCCCCTAGCGCCACGAGCGGGCATGAGGCGCTCTGCCAGCCCTGGTGGCGGCGGTAGGGAGCAGTAAGCGCGCCGGTACCGCCCAACAGGAAGTGACCCGTGACCTCTGACCTTTGTGTGCCACGGGCTAATTGAAGAGTGTCTGAATATTGCTTTGTTTGAGACAGTGATGGATGCGGGATCCGGGATGCAGGATGCGGCGGGCTGCCATGTGTCATGGCCGCAGTTCTGCGCCAGTAATCAGTGCGCGTAATTAGTATGGTAATTGGTTAACAAGTTATTTGGTCAATAAATGGGTCATTTATGATCCGCTTCACTTTAATTTGAAGTCACTTATTTTGAAATGGCCAACTTTTGAGGAATTTGAAGTGAAAAGATGCCAAATTAATTTTGGTGTGCATGTTGAAATGATGGAGGCCATTCACTTCAGAAGGGATAGGCTCTATTAAAGTTGCATAGCCCGATGCTTTTGGATTTCTATAATTTTTATGAGATAATGATATTAAATTCATTGTTATAATCTATATTACTTTAGTTTGAATTACCTTTTACTTTAAATGGCTAGCTTTCGAAATATTTGAAGTGAAACCATTCAAAATTAGTTTTGGCAAGCACACCTAAACTAACAGTTCCTTCTACGACTATGCAGCTTTAAATTGACTTAGTATTCCTTCTAGGACTATGCAGCTTTAAATTGACTTAGTATTCCTTCTATGACTATGCAGCTATAAATTGATTTAGTGTTCCTTCTAGGACTATGCAGCTTTAAATTGACTTAGTATTCCTTCTAGGACTATGCAGCTTTAAATTGACTTAGTATTCCTTCTAGGACTATGCAGCTTTAAATTGACTTAGTATTCCTTCTAGGACTATGCAGCTTTAAATTGACTTAATATTCCTTCTAGGACTATGCAGCTTTAAATTGACTTAGTATTCCTTCTAGGACTATGCAGCTTTAAATTGACTTAATATTCCTTCTATGACTATGCAGCTATAATTTGATTTAGTGTTCCTTCTAGGACTATGCAGCTTTAAATTGACTTAGTATTCCTTCTAGGACTATGCAGCTTTAAAATGACTTAATATTCCTTCTATGACTATGCAGCTATAATTTGATTTAGTGTTCCTTCTAGGACTATGCAGCTTTAAATTGACTTAGTATTCCTTCTAGGATTATGCAGCTTTAAATTGACTTAATATTCCTTCTATGACTATGCAGCTATAATTTGACTTAGTGTTCCTTCTAGGACTATGTAGCTTTAAATTGACTTAGTATTCCTTCTATGACTATGCAGCTATAATTTGATTTAGTGTTCCTTCTAGGACTATGCAGCTTTAAATTGACTTAGTATTCCTTCTAGGACTATGCAGCTTTAAATTGACTTAGTGTTCCTTCTAGGACTATGCAGCTTTAAATTGACTTAATGTTCCTTCTAGGACTATGCAGCTTTAAATTGACTTAATGTCCCTTCTATGACTGTGCAGCTATAATTTGATTTAGTGTTCCTTCTAGGACTATGCAGCTTTAAATTGACTTAGTATTCCTTCTAGGACTATGCAGCTTTAAATTGACTTAGTCTTCCTTCTAGGACTATGCAGCTTTAAATTGACTTAATGTTCCTTCTATGACTATGCAGCTATTATTTGATTTAGTGTTCCTTCTAGGACTATGCAGCTTTAAATTGACTTAGTATTCCTTCTAGGACTATGCAGCTTTAAATTGTGTTAGTATTCCTTCTATGACTATGCAGCTATAATTTGATTTAGTGTTCCTTCTATGACTATGCAGCTTTAAACATAGGGTAATAGAAGGCAATACTAATAGAACCTGTTACTACAAGAGCCTATGGTGTCAGGAGTTCAGGCGTGCTTGCCAAAACTAATTTTGAATGGTTACATTTCAAATATCTCGAAAGTTAGCACTTTAACATGAAAGTTACTTCAAGGTAGATTATAACAATCAATTTAATATATTTTTCTCACCAAAAAAATGACAGAAACTCAAAACCATCGGACTATGCACCTTTAATTTGTATATTATTATTAATTCCTTCCACAACACATTAGAAGACAAGACAGAAGTACTGGATCAAGCCTAAGACACTGGCCTTCAGTTACATTTTATCGAGCAAAATCAGAGGCGAAATGGGCAGATGGTAGCGGGGTGAGGCACCACGTGGGGCCGTATGCACCAACCCCCCGCTACCTCAGGGTAGTGGGGGGTTGGAGAAATGTGTGGATCGGTATGCACCAATGTACTAGCCGGCGCGGACAGCTAACCGTGAGTTTATTTATAGATTTGGGAATTCCCTCCACTCGACGATATGAATAACGCCGCCAATGCAGCGGCGGCGGAGTTAATATTGGTTCGAATTTAGGGTTAATTTGATTAAATTTCATTTATGGCGTATGTAATTCTGTTAAATATGACAGCATTTAATAGATTTGGGCCTAATATATTCTCGCCGATACGGCGGTGGCCATGTTTATTTGACGTTGGACAGTATGGATATCGACGTCGCTACGGCGGCGGCGATTTGTTTACTTTACATTCGTCGATTCAACAATATGAATAACGCCGCCAATGTGTAGGCGGTGTTAATATCGGTTCGAATTTAGGGTTAATTTGATTCAATTTCACTTATTGCGTATGTAAATCTGTCAAATATGATCGCATTGAATAGATTGAGACCCACACACGCACACTAACCGCCCCGGCTACCAGTAAAACCTGATTTGAAAATGGTTTAGCTTAGCCTAGGCTACGGTCGGCGGTTAGCGCTGGCACCGATTGACGCATACAGATTTTCCAGTTAGCCCACACTTTGGCCACATGATACGACGCCAGGAATCACAGAGAAGAATACTGGAAGGGAAGATAGAAGGGAAAAGACCAAGAGGGAGAAGCAGAACAACATGGATGGACAACATCACTGAGTGGACAGCAATGAGCTATGCGGAATGCGTGAGAGGAACGAATGACAGGAAGAGATGGCGGTCCATTGCAGCCAACCTTCTTCGAGAAGACGGCACCCATTGATTGATTGAGCCCTGTGGAGATAGTCAAACCGCCGTTAAGGCCCTAACTCCGATTGGTGCATACAGCCCCAGGAGGGCAAGAAGGGAGTTAGGGTAACTGCTTGATGGCAGACCTCCCGCCCTCCAGGCTGCACCCAATATCCAGTAACCCAAACTAGTCAAGAACATGTCAAAGGAGGTTACCAGAGTATTTGCAGCGAATAAAACAAGTTAATAACAAAGCAGGAAAATCACATACATGAATAATGTATGCGTACATACTTTTTAATTTTACCTCACATAATCGGAAATAATTTAATTGAAATAATTTAGATCAAAGACGGTGTGAAGTGTAATCTTGGCGCGGACGCCACTTAGTTGTTAAAATGAGCGGTTTGTTGTGGAAAAGGCCAGTCACATTATCCAGACGGAACAGACGGGGTGGCCGAAAGAGTTGAGTGTCTGCCTCCTTCCTGTTTTGGGAGATTGGGGGGGGATCAGAACCCATGGGTTTGTGGGTTTGAACCCTGGTCGAGTCAAGCCAATGACTTAAAAGAATTGATACTTGATGCTTCCTAGCCAGGCGCTCGATATTATTAGGATAGGGCAAGTACTGGTTGGTTCAGTGTCAGGATAATTAGACTGAGTGGGATATCAGGTCATGGTGCTGGTGGCCTAGGATGTAAAAGAACAAACAAACAAAACATTATCCTGATACTGGGCTTGGTAGTGACAAATACCAATTTTGTACGCCATTGGTTTGACTCGACCGACCGGGGATCTTCCGCACTGGAAGCCTGTGCTCTACCACTTCGACCACCACTGACGGTATATATATATATAATATGTAATATATATATATAATGTATGTATGTGATAAAAGTAAAACTACACGTTATATATCAAGCATTGCATACTAAGTAGCATTAGTAAATACAAATTAATTTTATTTAACGATGCCTCTAGAGCACATTGATTTTCATATCATCGGCTACTGAACGTCAAACATATGGTCATTCTGACATATTTCTTTGCAGGAAACTTGCTGCCGCCACATAGGCTACTCTTTCAGATAAGCAGCAATGGGTCTTTTATACGCACTGTCCCACATACAGGACAGCACATACCACAACCTTTTGATGAACTAGTTATAGACCACTGGTTGGAATGGAAAATAGCCCAAACTGCAAATGTGTCCACTGAGCAGGATCAACGGGATGACCGACACCTTCACAGGTGGACACGCTACCGCCTGAGTTACGTCCCACTCTACTAGCATTAATACGGTGCTGTCTAGGAGCAGCGTTGATTAATAGTACTTGTATTAGCCAGGACTTTGATATTTGACGTCTAGGCTGAATGCTATATTGCACCATTTTTTGGGGGGGGGGGAGGTGGGGGTAAATATTGTTATTCATCAGAATACATCATTTGTCATCAAGAAAACACTGGCCTTCTTCTGGTCATGTGTGAATACAGTTATTTACTCAGTTCTTTGATGATGATGATGATGATGATGATGATGATGATGATGATGATGATGATGATGATGATGAAGAAGAAGAAGAAGAAGGTTACTGATAGGATGGTGTGTGGGAATGGGGACAGTGTTGGCGATATAGTATACGCTTTGCTTTATTTGCTTCCGCCTACTGTATTTAATTGTTTGTTTTACACACTCTAGACTGGCGGTAATAACTAATATTGCGGTGGTAATCTGGATGGCAGCTTAGTTAACTTAGCTTCATGGATAGATTTATGTTCCTATTATTATCCACCTTATTTGTTAGTTTGAAGTAACTTTGATTTCAAATAACTATTTTTTTTATAGATATTTGAAGTGTAAACATGCCAAATTAATGTTGGCATGCTTATCAAAACTCTGACCCCCCATAGTGTTCAGCAGTAACAAGTTCTATTAAATTTACTTTGCGTGGCCTATGTAGCAACAAATACTTTAGGTTGCCTAGTCTGATGGTTTTGAGTTTCTGGCATTTTCCTGAGATAAATATATTGAATTGATTATATAATCTATTTTCATTTATCTTGAAGTAACTTTTGTTTTAAATGGCTAACTTTTGAGATATTTGAAGTACAAACATGCAATATTAATCATGACAAGCACACCAAAACTCTGACACCATCATCGGCTTCTGTCAGCACAACAGGTTCTAGTAAATTGCCTCCGCATTCGCTTCTATGCGACGACACATGTTTAATGAGTGCACCAGTATCTAAGAGACATGTAGAATCAAATCTAGATAATTGTTTTGGGTTTGACAATTTGATCTTTTCATTGGACTATGCGGCTTTAAGGTTTTAGGGGAAAGGGATGCAGTTGAATACCAGTCGATCCCAATTCCGATTGGGGTTCGATTCCCGGTCGAGTCAAACCAGTCACTTACAAAATTTAAACTTGTTTCTTCCTAGCCAGGCACTCAGCATTAATAGGATATGGCAAGGACTGGTTAGCTCAGTGTCAGGATAAGGTGACTGAGTGGGTGACTGACTGAGTGGGATATCAGGTCATGGTGCTGGTGGCCTGTTCTCCCACTGGGGCCGTACTATAAAGTCGCCATGAGTGCACACTGTCATAAGTCGGTACCTGTCCTCGTATGACCTTAGATGTTGCAGGACGTTAAATTCCAACAACCAACCTACCAACCTACCCATTTCCGGTGCATATGCGCAAGATGTGATTCTACTTCCGGTACAGGTGCACTAACACCGATATGTAACCGGAATTGTTTAAACATTGCAAAGCGGGGATGATCGTTTATGTGTTTTTAATCCGCGTCACGAAATATATATATATATAAACAAAATCAACAAAATTCAACTGCACCATTAGCCATCAATCTTCGGCTCCTGGCTGTGACACTTGCCCTTCGGCCTCGTGTCAGGTCCGTCATGCAGTGCGTACTTTTACTATATCTGTCACTAGCTATATGATGGCTCATTTTTATGGGTCAAATTGCTGATCAGGCCAGACTTAGACGGCGGTGGGGGAGGGGGGGGCACTCCATGCATTCAGACTGGTCCCTGGTCCCTCATGTTACACAGCGCAGACTCTGAATAAATACAGCATATGTTGCACATGTATATCACATAAAAAATAGCATATATGGCTTATACAGTGAAACCTCTCTAATTCGACCGACCTTGGCACCAACTTTAAGTGGTCTATTTAGGGAGGTGGGCAGGTTTAGGGAGTTATAATATGGTTACAATTGTATTGTTGGGGCCCAAATAAAGGGATCGTTATAGGGCAGTGGTCGATCTGTGAGGTGGTCGGTTGGAGAGGTTTTACTGTATGTCATCATCATCATCATGCTGTCAGTCGCAATGTGACAAAGACTGCTTTCATTACTTAACCGCCGCTTTGTGCGGTTATGCATTTCATAAAAGCTGCTTGCAAAGTGTTGAAGTGCTGCTGGCTTTTGCAAGTTACTAGCGGCACTCTCTCAGGGAGCAAATAGAGATCTCACACCGGCAAGAACATGTCAAGACAGGCGCAAAACTATTTGTCCCTGCAGTGGCTGGTCAGGAGATGTTGGGAGTTCCATTCATCACCGCCCATAATGCTGCCACGATAACATGGTTTTCTGTTAGCATTTGCTCCCTTAGCCTTTGATTCTATCAAGAACCAGAACTTGTACCACAAGGCAGTGGTTTACAACTTTGCAAGGCAGGGGTGTCAATCTCCCTGAGGTATTTTAGCAGAAAAGGTATCCTAGGTGCTGCATTACCCATATATAGCATATATAACATATATAGCATATATACAATACATATCATCATATAGCATATATAGCAGATATAGCATCATATTGCATATATATTGCACATGTATATTGTAGCATATGGAAAGCACATCCGAACGCCTTGAGTGCTGATCAACCGCTGTCGTTTATTGCAAGACATGTCACATGGGGTTCGATGTCATGTGACCGCTTGTGGGACGTAGCCCGGGTCACGCGCGCTGCATTCCTTAGATACATACATAACATATATCATAAATAGCATATATATATCATATATGTGACCTTAGATGTTGCTAGGATGTAAAACATCAACAAACAAACAAAACCATGTCATATATAGCATCTATTATTCTATAACAAATATAGTAAATATAGCATATATAACATCATATAACGTCATATAGCATCATAAAACATCATGTAGCATAATATAACATCACATTGCATTATATAACACCATATAGCATCACATACCATCATATAGCATCAAATAACATCATATAACATAACTTATCAGATGCGGTGGCCGAATCTGTAGAGCGCAGGCTTCCCATGTGGAAGGTCTGGGGGTTCAAATCCTCGTCCAGTCAAACCACTGACTTACAAAATTGGTACTTGTCATTTCCTAGCCTGGCGCTCGGTATTACTAGGAGAGGGCAAGGACTGGTCAGTTCACTGTCAGGATAATGTGACTGAGTGGGATATCAGCTCATGGTGACAGTGGCCTGGCCAGTGTGGCAGCACTATATAATCACCATGAGTGTGCACTGTCACAAGTCGGTACCTGTCCTGATATGACCTTAGGTGTTGCTAGGATATAAAACAAACAAAAACAAGCAAATATAACATATAGCAGATATAGCATCATACACAAACACACAACCGATTATCGCCATGAATATGGCCCATGCTGCCGACACGGCTTAAAGCAACCACCAATCAATCAATCAATCAATCATATATCATTTATAGCATTATATGACATGTATGTGGCCTATATATATATATATATATATATATACATATATAACATTTAATATGACACACACACAAACTTTGACAAAGGCACATACAAACACACACACAATTGTGTCCACTGTATTTGCAGGGATGAAAGATCTCCGCGATTTCGCGGAGATCCGGGATTTTTTATATTCACCGATTAATGTTAAACAAATTTTTTTTAAATGGGATGTATATGACAAGAGTTGGGTGGTTCGAATCTTGTTCTTATATGACCTTAGATGTAGCTAGAACATAAAACCTAAACAAGGAAGGGTTAGGTATGGGCGACAATACAAAACACAACAAGGCTAATTGAAACCTGACTTCCAGTATTTTTCCGCGAATCCCTGACAATGCTAAGTCTATGGGAGAAGATCAGCTTTATCGCGGAAATTCGCCGTCGGTGTAATAATTTCGGCTTGTTTTCCGCCGCAGCACTATCAGCATATACTACTAATACATGCTTCAAACGGTGCAGCACTATCAGCGTATACCAATATGTATGAAACCTGACTTCCGTGAATTGTTCCCGATTCCATGAAAATGCAAAACCTATGGGAGAATATTAGAATATTCTCATTTCCGCTTTTTTCCCTAGAGACCACTTTCATCCCTGTATTTGGTATAAATGAGAATAAATACAAATGCAAACACCCGGATTTTACACTAGAATAGAGACCTTTCCCCACATTCTCTAGTAAAAGTATTTTGCAATGATTTGTTGTTACTTCTGTTCCATTCCTTCCTCACCTGTTTTTAAAACCTTGATATTATTGCTATATTTTCTTTTATACTCTCGACTATGAGCTTGAGTCTGACTGACATTTAGGAATTGTGTGTTTAAATAGAAAAGAAAAAATGGTAACTTGTGCTTCTATTGTAGTCACCTAATATGTGCCATCGATTTCATGGGACCTTGACAAACTGTGATATAAAAATTCCAGTGCGCGAGCGACAGTATTCGCGGCACTGGGGTGGTGGCGCCACCTGTCCCACCCAGGGGAGGGGACACCCATAAAGTAGTACACAGAATCAGGGTAGCCAGTAGGTACAAGATTCACCCCGAACTGCTGCAGTAGGGGTGCAAACCAACCCTATGTAAAAGGTGGCGAAAATGCGGGTCAAAGAATTGAGAGCCTAATTTCACAATCTAAGAAGCAACAATTATTCTTTACCTCTGTTTTATTATTAGCCCGCTACTTTTGAGTTGAAAAATATAATATAATATCTAGTTTAATAAGATTTAAAAGTGAAATCTGCGGCCGCCATCTTGTCTTTTTGCATTCTCTCCCATTTCACCAACTCTGCGCCTATATAAGTATCCATTTGATACTGGAGCCACAGTTTCTAGGTGATGGTCCATACTAACGCTATTTTCGCCCGTATTTATATAAGGCTGATCTTCACCCGTGTACTACAAGTACCGGGTGAATCTTTTATCTAGGTAGCCAGTAGGGGCTATTCCCTTATGCGCCTTTATACTCGCATAGGTTTTATACATCATATATATATATAGTATGGCACGACTGTCATCTTGTATCTCCGTGTCTCGGCCCCATCCAAGCCTACTAATACTAAGGCATATACTAACTTTATACCATATCACTCAATCTGGGTCCCACACCTCCTCTGGTATGTTAGAGTAGTTTTATACCATTTCACTTACCCTGGGCCCCCGCACCTACTATGCCATATTGGGTTAGCTTGATACCATCTCACTCAGTCTGGGTCCCACACCTCCTCTACCATATTGAGCTAGGCAGATGCCATTTCACTCAGTCTGGGCCCCGCACCTCCTATGCCATATTGGGTTAGCTTGATATCATCTCACTCAGTCTGGGTCCCACACCTCCTGTACCATATTGAGCTAGGTTGATGCCATTTCACTCAGTCTGGGCCCCGCACCTCCTATGCCATATTGGGTTAGCTTGATACCATCTCACTCAATGTGGGTCCCACACCTCCCGTGGCGTGTAGGGCTAACCAGGCACCATCTCACCTATGCTGGGTGCCACGCCTCTTGTTGTGGTATATATATATACAGGCTAGTTTGAAACCCTCTGACTCAGCCTGGTCCCCAATCCTCCCTTGATATACACAGACTAACGTGCCTGGACAGGTTTGTTTACTTAGGTAAATAATTCATTCATCCGACAGAATATAGGGCGGTATTTTTGTTCAGGGCCGAGGCACTGATCCTCTAGTCATTGTGTGTATAGACATGTTATTTACAGAAATGTTTGACTCACCAATTCAGGGTATAACTGGACTACAGCCTGGTTGCTTTGTTCAGAGTCTGAGCAGTCTGAAGTGGTTTAAGCCCCAGTCACACATCACCGGATTGAGCAACGGGCAGAATTGTCTAGTCTGGGCGTCATAAGTATCAAAATGTATTAAAATGTGTCAAAATGTTGCGATATCGGATCAAAGGCCGCTGGATGAACGGACATGAAACGGACATGAACGGATAGCCAACGGATGAAATGAATTCAAAACGGACAAGCACTGTAGACGTCAGTCCGGTGGCATCCGTTACTAGTTTTGTGCTTGTTCAAAACTTGTACGGACACAAAACGGACTTTGTTCGGTTTGTGTCCATTTCCCCCAATCCTGTGATATGTGACTGGGGCTTAAGGGTTGCTAGTGAAGGCGGTCGTGAAGGCTGTCAGTACTGTTATTGTTTTATGTTGTATTCTGTTGTTTCATGACATGTGCTGGTGCTGTTTCATTTTGTGTGCTGTTGCTGTGTGCTGCTGTTTAATGATGTGAGTGCCATTATTTGTGTGCAGCTCCCTGTTTTGTGTTGTGCTGTTGTGTGCTGTTTCACGGTATGTGCTGTTGTTGCTTTACACCATGTGCTGCTGTTTAATGCTGTGGTTGCGGTGTAGCAGCACATGTTTTTATGTGCTGTTGTTGCTTTATATTTGTGCTGCTGTTATGTGCTGCTGTTGAACACTATGGTTGCCACTGTTCTGTGTTCTGGCACATTCTCTTATGTGCTGTTGTTGATTTACACCGTGTGCTGCTGTTTAACACTGTGGGTACCACCGTCATGTATAGCACCACATGCTGTTAAGTGCTGTTGTTGCTTTACACCGTGTGCTGCTGTTTAACACTGTGGGTACCATCGTCATGTATAGCACCACATGCTGTTAAGTGCTGTTGTTGCTTTACACCGTGTGCTGCTGTTTAACACTGTGGGTACCACTGTTCTGTGTAGCACCACATGCTGTTAAATGCTGTTGTTGCTTTACATCAAGTGCTGCTGTTTAACACCGTGGGTACCACTGTTCTGTGTAGCACCACATGCTGTTAAGCGATGTTGTTGCTTTACATAAAGTGCTGCTGTTTAACACTGTGGGTACCACCGTCATGTATAGCACCACATGCTGTTAAGTGCTGTTGTTGCTTTACACCGTGTGCTGCTGTTTAACAATGTGGGTATAACTGTTCTGTGTAGCACCACATGCTGTTAAGTGCTGTTGTTGCTTTACACCATGTGCTGCTGTTTAACACGTGGGTACCACTGTTGTGTATAACACCACATGCTGTTAAATGCTGTTGTTGCTTTACACCGTGTGCTGCTGTTTAACACGTGGGTACCACCGTCATGTATAGCACCACATGCTGTTAAGTGCTGTTGTTGCTTTACACCATGTGCTGCTGTTTAACACGTGGGTACCACTGTTGTGTATAACACCACATGCTGTTAAATGCTGTTGTTGCTTTACATCAAGTGCTGCTGTTTAACACCGTGGGTACCACTGTTCTGTGTAGCACCACATGCTGTTAAGTGCTGTTGTTGCTTTACACCGTGTGCTGCTGTTTAACACGGTGGGTACCACTGTTCTGTATAGCACCACATGCTGTTAAGTGCTGTTGTTGCTTTACACCGTGTGCTGCTGTTTAACAATGTGGGTATAACTGTTCTGTGTAGCACCACATGCTGTTAAATGCTGTTGTTGCTTTACACCATGTGCTGCTGTTTAACACGTGGGTACCACTGTTGTGTATAACACCACATGCTGTTAAATGCTGTTGTTGCTTTACACCATGTGCTGCTGTTTAACACATGGGTACCACTGTTGTGTATAACACCACATGCTGTTAAATGCTGTTGTTGCTTTACACCGTGTGCTGCTGTTTAACACGGTGGGTACCACTGTTCTGTATAGCACCACATGCTGTTAAATGCTGTTGTTGTTTTACACGTATACTTCTGTGGCTACTGCTATTTGAGTGGTTTACCACATCCATTCTTCTCGGAAGTCTGAAGTCTTCATGAATATGTGCTTAAACCGCAACACCACACTGGATCTTGCCTGGCCGCAGCACGGAGAGCACACAGTCGGGAGGGGCGGGCGGGGGCGGGGGCGTAAACAGGGACCTTTCCTATCAGATGGGATGACCTAGCAGGGCGCAGTGTCTGCTTCCTGTATGGGAAATCGTGGGTTCAATCCCCGGCCGAGTCAAACACAAAGGCTTTCAAATTTGATACTCTGTGTCAGGATAATGTGACTAAGTAAGATATCAATATCAGGGTCCGTACAGGTCCTGGAATGTCTTGAAAAGTCTTGAACTTCATTTGCCCCATTTCAAGGGATTTAAAAGCGTTAAATTTAACCGATTTGGGGTAATTAGTCTTCAAAAGCCTTGAATTCAATTAAAGACCATCCCCACTGATTTAAATTAGTCCGAAATTGCCATTCACAATTTACGGGTTTTTTCTTAAATCCAAATGAAAAGTCTTCAATTCCTATAAAAAAAACAGCCTTGAAAAGCCTTGAAATAGCCTTGAATTCCATGTCTTCACATGTGTACAGACCCGGCAATATGCGGTGGTGCTGGTAACCAGGCATCCCAGTAGGATAACACTATGAAGCTACATGGAGTGAGTATGCACTGATAGTGATTCGGTGCTTCGTAATAAGGCATTCATGGCCTTTACCAGATGTTGCTGAGGAGTAAATTCCCAAACAACTAGCTCTCAGACTCATCATCATCATCATGCTGTCGGTCGCGATGCGACAAAGACTGCTTTCATTACTTGACTGCCGCTCTCCATTTAGCTCTCTGCTGTGAGAGTTGCGTCCATGAGTTGGTCTTAATGTCTCTCAGCTTCAGGTTTCTCTTGATGGTATCCCTGAACCGGAGACGGGGGTGCCCTCTCTTTCTGTAGCCAAAAGACAGTTGTGAATAGAGGATCTGCTTTGGTAGCCTGTCTGATGACATCCTCATGAGGTGTCCAGTCCACCGGAGATTCTTTTTGATCAGAAGATCTTCCATAGAGGGCAGCCCCATCCGTTTGAGTATTTCCTTATTCGTCACTTTGTCCTTCCAGGTTAGCCTCATGATTGAACGCAGATGTCGCATCATGAAGGCATGCAGCTTTTTCACCTGCTGTCTGTACACTGTCCAGGCCTCGGCTCCGTATAGTAGGGTGGATAGCACGATTGCGCGGTAGATCTTACCTTTGACCCGAATGGACACATGGTGGTTGTTCCAGAGTCTCTGGCGTAGTCGGCCGAAAGATGCGCTAGCCTTGGCCATCCTCCTCTGTATCTCAGCATCAATGCGTCCATCACTTGATATAGTGCTTCCGAGATAGGTGAATTCTGGAACAGAGTTCAGCTTGTTTCCGTCAACCATGATCTCCTCCTCTCGGGTTCTTGTAGAGTTGGGTTGGTACAGCACCTCCATCTTCTTGATGTTAATTTTCAGGCCAAACTTCTTTGCTCTCAGACTATTCATCACAAATAACATTGTTGAAATGAAACTATATACAGTACAACCCCATTAAACCAAGCTCGGTTAAACTAAGCAATCGGTTAATTCAAACTTTTTCGGCGGCCCCCCCCCCCAAAAAAAATACTACCATTTATCATATAAATAAGTTGGTTACAGCCTCACAACAGCCACATGTGGCTGTTGTGAGGCTGTAATGGGGCTGTTGTGAGGCTATAATGGGGCTGTTGTGAGGCTGTTGTGAGGCTGTAATGGGGCTGTTACAGGGATGTTGTAAGGCTGGAATAGATTCGTTACGTTCCGTAACGAGCCCGTAACGAGCCGGTCACGTGGCCGGTCACGTTGTAAAAATATACGGATTTTCGGTTAAGAATTATATATTGGCAGAGAGCATTATTATTCTTGGATGCTGGAGTGGGACTGATAGTATGTAAACTAAAAGTAAACTAAAGTCAACAAAAGTCCACTCCCATTCTACATGATACTGAGTGAGGTAAACTATATGTTATCTACTAAGAGTGGAGTGATGGAAATGTACATGATGCTGAATAGAGTAAACTATCTGTTATATATGATGTTTGGAGTTAATGAAAAGAGTTCCTTTGTAAGAAACAGTACATGATGGTTGAAATGTTCTCTTGGTGTTCATAAAGAATACAAAAGAGGAAAAGAAAGATTTTACTATATATAAATCTGTAACTGTTGCAACATCCTGTCCACCCAAGACCACCGACTGACCCACCAGCCTCATTAGCATATGTATAGAGTGCACCACCTGCAGATGGCTTGAGTGACAGCCCCTAATGGGGTGGTCACCCACCCAGTCTGTGGGGAGGTGTCTCATTGGCTGGTTGGGGAAGGTCTGGTCACCTGACTCTCTTGGCCTATCCTGACCCACACACTAGTCTCAGCTAATTGATTATTCATGAGTTTGCTTCAGACACACTGAAGGAAAATCACTCTCATCCTGGCTCTTGAGTGAGACAGACCAACTTCTGAGCAGGACCCCAGACACTCTGTCTGATGCTATCAAAATTCAGCTATTCTAATTGAGTGTATCCACAGCCATAGGACTCCTGTCCCATGGGTTGTGGGCACTGGTTCAACATACAGGCTAAAAGACTATGAGACATAGTGTGGGCAGTATAGGAGGAGTACAGGTGTTAGGTCACATGAATGGGGGATGACAGGAGTTGCTGCCAATAAAGCACAACTTATTCACTGTTCATCATTGTGACTAGTTTTCCTTCCTCTTTATAGACATGGTTAAATTGATCAGGCTAAATTGCATCACAGGTGAAATGAAGGGGGAGAGTATTGTAATCACATAGGGTTCTCACAGCGGCAGAGACCCGTGTTTTTATAACGTGGTGGTGGCGCTAACACCCTCCCGCCGTGTTGATGCAGGTTAGTAATCCTCACCCAGGTCCAACTGGCACTAACTGGCATAAACTGTCGCCAGGGAGCCACCTCCACCCACAGCCACCCCTACATCAACACCTGCATCAACACCCACTCCAACACCTACATCAATACCTACATCAACACCTACATCAACACCCACACCAACACCTACATCAACACCTACATCAACACCCACATCTGCATCAACACCCACACCAGCACCTACACCAACACCTGCATAAACACCCCCACCAACACCTACATCAACACCCACATCAACACCTACACCTGCATCTACACCTGCATCAACACCCACACCAACACCTACATCAACACCCACATCAACACCCACACCTACATCAACACACACACCAACACCTATATCAACTGACCTTAGATGTTGCTAGGACGTAAAACAACAACAAACAAACAAAACAAACCTATATCAACACCCACACCAACACCTGCATCAACACCCACACCAACACCTGCACCCACACCTACAGTTACACCCACACCACCATTCTCAGCCACCCACATCAAACAATACCAGACCAGACGAGATGGCAAAATGAGTTGAGCGCCCAGTCTCCCGTTTTCGTAGATCGTGGGATTTGAAGGCTGGTCTAGTGAAACCAATGACTTAAAAATTGATACTTGTCACTTCCTACCCAGGCACTCAGCATTATTAGGATAGGGCAAGGACTGGTTGGCTCAGTGTCAGGATAATGTGACTGAGTGAGATATCAGGTCATGGTAGTGGCAGCCTGGTTTCCCAGTGGTGCAGTGCTATAAAGTTGCCATGAGCGTGCACTGTCACAAGTCGATAAACCGTAGCTGTTGCCAGGATGTAAAACTCCAACAACGAACCAACCCTCATCCGCACACAAGTTACATCTCCATTCACACTTATCACAGTCACACCCATATCTACACCCACACTCACACCTACATCCAACATCCAACATCCAGAGCCACACATGCATCCGCACACACTTACACCTCCATCCACATCCACACCCATATCCATGCCCATACTCACATCTATGTCCACACCCGCACCACACCAACACCAACACCCACATCCACCACCCACACCCACACCCTCATCCAACATCCACAGCCACACATGCATCCGCACACACTTACACCTCCATCCACATCCACACCCATATCCATGCCCATACCCACATCTATGTCCATACCCACACCACACCCACACCCACATCCACCACCCACACCCACATCCACCACCCACACCCTCATCCAACATCCACAGCCACACATGCATCCGCACACACTTACACCTCCATCCACATCCACACCCATATGCATGCCCACACTCACATCTATGTCCATACCCACACCACACCCACACCAACACCCACACCCACATCCACCACCCACACCCTCATCCAACATCCACAGCCACACATGCATCCGCGCACACGTACACCTCCATCCACATACACACCCATATCCATGCCCATACTCACATCTATGTCCACACCCACGCCACACCCACACCAACACCCACACCCACACCCACATCCACATCCACTCTTAAATCCACACATGTGCCATACCCACATTCACTCCCATCCACACACTTCCCCCAACCCCCACTCCCCTCCCCCATATCTACACTACACACACACACCTACACACCACATACACACACCTACACCCCCAGAGTGGCCACGCCAAGTTCCATGCTCCCCCCCCCCCCTACCTCACCCCGCCCCCGCTGGTTCCCGCGCGCCACTGTCACATAGAGTGTCGCTTCTTAGTGCTGCAGACTTAATCGTGGACCCTGGTTAGTGTAAATGCCGCCATCACACAACCTCCATAAACAAGATAGCCCGGCCCCTGTGACGTCACGCGCCACGCCCCGCCCAGCGGCGCACCACGTGACGTGGGCTGGTAGCGTCTGCTACGCCGAGCGCCCTGATTGGTTAATTACTGATAGCGGGCCATGTGGTCGGCGGCCTGGTGCCGGTGGTACCCGGTGGGTGTATGAGAAACGCCAACTTCTCCGATTTTGTAGGAAGACTCCCGATTTTGTCTATTCTCTTCGGATATTACGATTCCATGTGCAAGTCTTTTGATATTTGCTCTCATCTACCTGAAGAAAAATTGGAATGTTTGTTAGTCGAAAAAATTAGCATGTTCGGATCGGGTGATGTAGAGCCGTGTTTACACGGGCGAGTTAAAACGCTTCATATAAAACCACTTGCCTAGATCGATTTACATTTGCCGTGTAAACGCGACACTGTGGCGTTTTAGGGCTGAATCGATTCATATAAATCGGTAGATGTAAACCGCCTTGCCAGGTAGTATAGATGAAGCGATATAGCCGGTTCCCGGGCGGCGATAGTGTAAAATAGCGGTGCTCGCCAGGGCTACAGGCTCAGCTGTAACTATCGCTGGTGCCCGGCAGTGTTAGGGACCGATTAGGCCGAAATCTATTGAATGCGATCATATTTAACAGAATTACATACTCAAATAATGAAATTTAATTAAATTAACCCTAAATTCCAAGCGATATTAACGTAGCTGCTACATTGGCATCGTTATTCATATTGTGAATCAATGAATGTAAACTAAACAAATAGCAGTACTCGCTGGCTACAGGCTCACCACTAAGGCTGCTGGTTCCCGGCGCCGACATACTTTCAAACTCAGTCCGTGTAAACGCGCCACTACATTGCTTCATATAAATCGATTTGTCTAAATCGGTTTAGAATTGCCCGTGTAAACACGGCTTAGGCTACAACTACAAGCAAAAATATATACCAAACAGCTAGTACGAAAGGCAAAATGAGCTACTTACAGCAGCTTAAAGACACCAGCAGCTGAAGGTGGGGAGCAGAGCCTAGGAAATGACACATAGATGCATGGTGAGATACATGGTGAGATACATGGGACTTGTATGAACAAGTATGTAATATAGTTATAACTTATATATGATCCTGTCTCAAAAGGTGATAACTAATTTTTTTTTTTACCGTTGTAATGATTGACACAAAACAGCACAGAAACGGTTACACTGAAAACACAAGGACATTTGCTTCAAGTTCAAATCAATATGTATTCTATTGGGATTACAAAACACCACGTAAAAAAACAAATCGGTTTATCCTGAGGAAATGCATAAGCAGATAGTATGTTGATCGTTACAATGGACAAAGTTGTGTCCCGTATTGCTTAGCACCTTTTGAGACAGTCTCGCATATATACATATTAATTATTATATATTGTATGATTATCCTATATCATGATATATGTCTGATTGTCATGCCGCGTGTTGCCTCACAAAAATGTATCTTCTTAAAGTTGCGGAGTCCGATGAAATCATCAAATTTTCAAAACGAAAACACTTATCTAGATTTGATTCTATATATTCAACTTAGATACTGGTGCACTTATTAAGCATTTGTTGTTGCATAGAACTTAGAAGGTTGTAATAAGTAAATTTAATAGAACCTGTTAGTACTGAAGGCTACGGCACTGAAGGCTTTGGCTTGCTTGCCAAAATTAATTTGGCTTCTTTTAACGTCAAATACCTCCAAAGTTAGCCATTTAAATTAAAAGTTACTTCAAACTAACGTAATGTAGATCATAACGATCAGCATAATGTATTTATCTCAGAAAATGGCAGAAACTCAAAAGCATCGGACTATGCAACTTTAATAAAATGTTTAAAATCTTCATATTTTTGGTCACACAATGTTGGCGTCTCTGGTGTATATTACATGCACGCCACTTACAGGCTCGTCATACCTGATCACATGACGTGGTGGTATCAGCGGCCGCCACATGGGGGCGCCAGGGGCTCGTCGAAAGGTCACCCGGTGCAGTCGCGAATAGCGACTTTATCTGGTTCCTGGAGGATTTGGATAAACACATTTTGACATTTTGCATGCAGTGTGCGCACCACGTTCTAATGTTACCAGGACCGGGCGCCGTGGCCGAGTCGCTAGAGCGCGGGCCTCGCATGCGGAAGGGTTTGTTTGTTTGTTTGTTGTTGTTTTACGTCCTAGCAACATCTAAGGTCATATCAGGACGGGAGGGTGGGAGTTCGGTTCCCGGTCGAGTCAAACCAATGGCTTTAAAATTTATACTTGTCGCTTCCTAGCCAGGCGCTCAGCATTAATATGATAGGGCAAGGACTGGTGTGCTCAGTGTCAGGATAGTGTGAAAGTCAAAAACTTTCAAGTGCCGATATCTCACTCCATATGGTTCACTCCTTTTTACATTCAATAACAAAAAAACGTTTTCATTTTATATAGAGTAGTTAACAAATTTCAAACGGAAGTGCAGAAACCACATGCGTGTGCATCATAACATACATTTAGACTGCCAAGGATATGCGTACTGCTTGCATTTCTCATGTACATATTATTTCTATGTTATTATATACTGTTATGTCATCCATATGTCTCATCCTCCCTCATACAATACATAGTGCCGAAGGCAGATGCAATTATAATTGACAAATGTAAAAATTTAAATTACCCAAATTGATTAATTATATTTATAGAATTGACAACAGTCTTGAATATCCAACATGGAAGGGGGGGGGGGGGCAACATCCACCTCATTTCCCCTTCCCTCTATGGCCTTGCACAGTAGGAGGACTTGGTTGGGAGAGGCTAATGAGGTCACTAGATTGGCCTAATTGGTTAATGGCCTCCCTGCATAATGGATGTTTCAAAGTGAGTGTCCAAACCGGTGATGTTATAAATTCACTCGTTATTCTGTATATGCTGTCCCAAATCATTAGCTAATACACCTTGACTTGGGGGGGGGGGGGGGTTCGTAACCTTCCGACGGTTACCGGCTGCAGAACTGCAGCAATATAGAGAGGCACCGATAAATCAGTCCAATTTTTGGTTGAAGATTAATCTTCTGGTGGGACAGTTGTAGAAGCTGGGGATGTCTTTACAACAATTAAACGACGAATTGTTGGGGCGGCCCCGAATCACTGGTGCACTTGTTGAACAGTCCTCTCCATACTGAAGGGAATACTGAGGCGATTTAATAGAACCTGTTACTACAGAGGCCTATGGTGTCAAGAGTTGTGTCATGCTTGCCAAAATTAATTTAGCCTAGTTGTACCTCAAATATCTCAAAAGTTAAAGCTGCATAGTCCAATGAAATATAAAATGTTCAAAACCAAACCAATTATCTCAATTTGATTTGACATATCTAACTTAGATACTGATGCACTTATTAAGCATTTGTTTTTGCATAGAAGGCAATACTGAGTCAATTTAACAGAACCTGTTACTGTAGAAGTCTATGGAGTTTTGTTAAGCTTGGCAAAACTAATTTTCCAGGTTTGCACTCAACAAATCTCAAAAGTTTACCATTTAAAATAAAAGTAACTTTGAACTAATGTAAAGTAGTTACTAGTCATCGATCTAATATATTTATCTCAGAAAAAATACAGAAATTCAAAACCATCGGACTATGCAACTTTAAGCTAGGAACGCACAGAACGCGGGCGTCACGCGGGCGTCACGCGGGTGTCACGTGGGCGTTAAGTAAAAGCGGACGGTATGCGGTACTCACGCGGAAATAGTGAACTGGATGCGTCTTCCAAGCGTAAAAACAATCTCTGTCTGTGTCTGTGTCTGTGTCCGTGTCTGTGTGTGTGTGTGTCCGTGTCTGTGGGTGTCCGTGTCTGTGTGTGTTTCTGTTTCTGTATGTGTGCCTGTCTGTGTGTGTCTGTCTGTGTGTGTCTCTGTCTCTGTCTCTATCTCTATCTATCTCTCTTTATCTCTCTCTATCTCTATCTCTCTCTATCTCTCTCTCTCGCACTCACACACTCACACATTATCCTGGCACTGAGCCAACCACACATGTCCTTGCCCTACCGTAATAATGCTGAGTGCCTGGCTAGGAAGCGCCAAGTATAAAATTTGATGTTATTGGTTTGACTCAACCAGGGTTCAAACCCATGGTTTCAAATCCCACGATCTACCAACACGGGAGATGCCGAGTGCCTGGCTAGGAAGCGCCAAGTATAAAATTTGATGTTATTGGTTTGACTCGACCAGGGTTCAAACCCATGGGTTCAAATCCCACGATCTACCAAAACGGGAGATGGACGGTCAACTCATTCGGCCGTCCCTTCTGGTACTCACATTGACAGCGCCTGCACATTGCATGACTGGCCTGTGTAAATCAACAAGTCAGATAGCCCTGACAGTGACACGCATGCGTGCACTGGGGAGTGCTTACCCATGTAACCATGACACTTATAAACTAGATGTGTACCTAGCACCCATTGGAGACCGCGCCCCACGCCCCCCTCCTCTCCCTCCTCTCTATCCGGCCCCTCCTCTCCCTCCTCTCCATCCTGCCCTCTCCTCCCCCATCCCCCATCCTCTCCATCCTCCCCCTCCTCTCCCTCCTCTCCCTCCTCTCCCTCCTCCTCCCCTCCTCTCCCTCCTCTCCCTCCTCTCCCTCCTCTCCCTCCTCCCCCTCCTCTCCCTCCTCCCCCTCCTCTCCCTCCTGCCCCCTCCTCCCCCATCCCCCTCATCTCCATCCTCCCCCTCCTCTCCTTCCTCCCCCTCCTCCCCCTCCCCCCCCTCCACCTCCTCCCCCATCTCATCCTCCTCTCCCCCACCTCCCTCTCCCCCTCCCCCATCTCCCCCATCTCCCCTCTCCCCATATCTCTCTCCCCCTCCCCCATCTCCTCCTCCTTCCCTCCTCCCCCACTCCCCCCTCCTCCCCCCACTTCCCTCGTCCCTCTCCTCCCCCTCGTCCCCCTCTCTCCCCTTTCCCCTCCCTCCTCCCCCTCCTCCTCCCCCCTCCTCCCCCTCTCTCCCCCCCCCCCCCCCCCCTTCCCCCCTCCTCCCCCTCCTCCCCCTCCTCCCCCTCTTTCCCCCTCCCCCCCTAACACATCACGCGCTTACCCCCCTGCCACCTACTGGTGATTATCGCAGACAACCTGCACACGATTCTTAGGGTTTGTATACTAGCAACATCTAAGGTGATATTTGGGCGGGTACCGATTTGTGACAGTGCGCACACTCATGGCGACTTTTTAGTGCTGTCCCATTGAGAAAGCACCCTCTGGAGCCCGCTTCCACCTCCCCCTCCTCCCCCTCCCCCCCTCCCCCCTCCTCCCTCCTCCCTCCTCCTCCTCCCCCCTCCCCCCTCCCTCTCCTTCCCCCCTGCACCCCCTCCGACCCCTCCTCCCTATCTGACTGACTGATGGAATTAGTTGAAACCAATGTTTTTCTTTTATACTTGACTGACTAGGACGGTCCTTACAAAGTCATTTCTACAATTTGTCATTTTTACAATTAGTCATTTCTACTATTCATCACTTCTACAATTTGTCATTTCTACAATTGGTCATTTGTACAATTAGTAATTTCTTCTATATTATAACTATATCGCATGTTATTGACAGATGGTATTGATCAAATAGGTGAAAAAACGGCCCGTTGTCCGCATAAGACAGTTGTCCGTTAGACACACAGGCAATGCCATTAAATTAAAGGGGTGCCGTGACAGGACAGGCACTTTTTGCCATAATTGACAGAGATTCGTTATTGATAAAGGCCGTTATTGACAGAGTAGACTGTATATGAAAAGGCAATTAAGTGACCAGGAAGTGACAATTTTAAATCATTTAAAATGCAGTTTTAACTCAACTAGAACAATAGTTAATAATTGCAAAGCATATATACTATTTATTATCATTAGTTTGTTATATACTACACACGGCTGCACACATTGGTACCATGTATTCAGTTATTTGAAATGAACCACATTATTACAAATTTCCATGTTAAAATAAAATAATAAAAAGCTTAGATAATTATTCTCATTTATCAAGATGATGCAGCGAAATGATGACGTGATATACGGTACGGAGACCTTGATAGTGTGGTTTGAGTCTAGTCTGTGTGTCTGTCTGTGTGTCTGTGTGTTAATAGTCATCTTCTGTTATTTATAGCCAATTTCCCTAAGGATATTCATTAGCTAAACCATATGTCCCTGGGCATGCATCATATTCTACAGATGGTCTGCATTAAGTCAACCCGATGAGATAGCCGAATGAGCAGAACGCTAGTGTGCTATGCGGGAGGTCGCGGGTTCGATTTTTTTGTAAATAATTTTTGTTGGGTAAAGTATTTATTCATCTGAATATGACATTTGTCCGTGCTGGAGCACTGGTCTTCCGACCTTCTTAGTATTGGAATTGACAGTCTAAATAATCTAAGTTTGATCAGTGCTGTATTAGTTACAGCACCGATCCTGTAGAATTAAGGGTGTGGCTTCTGCTGTATAATGTACAGCACCACTCACTGTAGTTCATGCAAAAATGGGTAGAAGGTGTATACTCGGGGCAACTCAAACAATCATTGAGGGTTACAGGGAAGAAGATGTAATATATATAGCTGATTAATCAGACGGGGTGGCTGAATGAGTTGAGCGTCAGCCTCCCGTTCTGGTAGGTCGTAGGAATCGAACCCTGTGTTTGAACCATGGCCGATTTAAACCGACAACTTAAAAGTGGATACCTGTCGCTTCCTAGTCAGGCGCTCAACATTATTAGGATAGGGCAAGGACTGGTTAGCTCAGTGTCAGGATAATGTGACTGAGTGGGAAATCAGGTCATGGTGCTGGTGGCCTGGTCGGTCTCCCAGTGGCGCAGCACAATAAAGTCGCCATGAGTGTGCACTGTCACAAGTCGGTACCCGTCGTGATATGACCTTAGATGTTGCCAGGATGAAAACTCCAACAACCAACCAGCCAACCCAACCAGCAACCTTTTGTGTGACAAGGGAGTGGGGATGCAGGTTGGGGGTGGGGGGGTATCAGGAGCGGGAGTGTGGTGTGGTGGGGTGTGGTGGGGTGTGGTGGGGTGTGGTAGGGTGGGGTGGGGTGGGGTGTGGTAGGGTAGGGTGTGGTATGGTGGGGTGTGGTGTGATAGGGTGGGGTGGGGTGTGGTAGGGTGGGGTGTGGTGGGGTGGGGTGTGGTAGGGTGTGGTGTGGTGTGGTGTGGTGTGGTAGGGTGGGGTGTGGTGGGGTGTGGTGGTGGGGTGGGGTGGGGTGAGGTGGTGTTGAGTTTCTGTAGGCGTGGGTTTGGGGGTTTGAGGGGCGGTGATTGGGTGTGGGTGGCGGGTGTTTGAGATGGGTGTGGGATGTGTATGTGTGATTGTGTGGGGGAGTAAGGGTGTTTGGGTGTAAGAGTTTATGTGTGTGGGTTTGTGAGGTATGGGTTTATTTGTGTGTGAGAGGAGGTGGGAGTGTGGGTAGGAGTTTATTTGTGTGTGGGGGTGTATGTGGTGGTGGTGGTGAGGTATGGGGTAGGGGTTTATTTATTGGTGTGTGTGTGTGTGAGTGATGGTTTGTGTGCTTGTGTGGGTCTGGGGTAGGAGTTTATTTGTGTTTGAGTGAGAGGAGGTTGGGGTGTGGGTAGAGTTTATTTGTGTGTGCGAGGGTTTCTGTGGTGATGGGGGTATGGGGTAAGGGCTTTATTTGTGAGGTTGTGTGTAGGGGAGTGTGTGTGTGGGGGGGGGGGGTGGGTGCAGGGTGCGGTGAGAACTGAGACCAAACTGCCTCTGTTCACGTCATTTACCCTACTTTGATAATGACTGCTGATCACGAGACGCTCACCTCACGCAGGGTGCGCACGCACGCCCCCCCCCCCCCCCCCCCCCACACACACACAGACACAGACACACATCGGGTACGGTGGCCGAATCGGTAGAGCGCGGCCCTTGCGTGCGGAAGGTCGGGAGTTCGGGCCTCGCGTGCGGAAGATCGGGAGTTTGGTTCCCAGTCGAGTCAAACCAATGACTTATAAAATTGATACTTGTCGCTTCCTAGTTTGGGGCTTGACATTAATAGGATAGGGCAAGGACTGCTTTAGCGCAGTGTCAGGATAATGTGACTGAGTGGGATACCGGGTCATGGTGCCAGCAGCCTGATCTCCCAGTGGGGCAGCACTATAAAGTCGCCATGAGTGCGCACTGCCACAAGGCGGTAGTTGTCCTGAGATTACCTTAGATGTTGCAAGGATGTAAGACTCCAACAACCAACCAACAACCTAATTCAGTGAGGGCACTCACGCACGCACCCTCATCCCACACACACACATTCACACACACACACCCCTCCCACACACACACACATATTCACACACACACACCCTCAAACATAGACATTCACACACCCCTACCCCACACACACCTTCACACACACACACCCCTCCCACACACACATTCACACGCACACTCACCAGGTCTGTGTACATAACCACTCTGACACAACCCTACATACACACTCTAGCACAGACATATAAAAACCCACACACTCCTACTGTGTGTACATCTTAATAACAATGTGCATACAAACACACCCTGTGACACACATGTGTACACAAACACCCCCTGATACATATGTGTACACAAACACACCCTAATACACATGTGGTCACAAACACACCCTGATACACATGTGTATACAACAGACCCTGATACACATGTGTACACAAACACACCCTGATACACATGAGTACACAAACACACCCTGATACACATGAGTACACAAACACAACCTGATACACATGTGTACACAAACATACCTTGATACACATGTGTACACAAACACACCCTGATACACATGTGTATGCAAACATACCTTGATACACATGTGTACACACACCTTGATACACATGTGTACACAATCACACCTTGATACACATGTGTACACAATCACACCTTGATACACATGTGTACACAAACACACCCTGATACACATGTGTATACAAACACACCCTGATACACATGTGTATACAAACACACCCTGATACACATGTGTACACAAACACAACCTGACACATGTGTACACAAACACCCCCTGATACACTTGTGTACACAAACACCCCCTGACACACATGTGTACACAAACACACCCTGATACACATGTCATGGGTAGGTAGGGTGTGGATGTGGGGGTGGGGGAGGGATGGGGGGGGGGTGGATGTATGGGTGGGGGTAGCGGATGACCTGTTGTTGTGAGGGTCCTGCTTCAGGCAGTGACGAGGCACACAGCGGTGGTATTGTTAAGTGGGGGTGTTTAATGTGATATAAAGCAGCACTATGTGTGCCAGTACCCACACAGGTGCCGTGTCTTCATAACAATGGCGTATATTCACGAGACACATGCACGCTGTATTCAACCCCCACCCACCACAACAACAACGGTTGTTGTCTTCTCCAATTTTGATTGTCCAAGTCCATGTTTGTGTGGTACTTTGTCCCCCTGGTGTAATTTCTAAGCGTGTTCTGTGATCTTGTGGTTTAGACCGCTCATCCCGTGACGAGATCAAAGGATGTGTCCATGTTGTTGTCCATTTGTTGTTGTTTATTTTTTTAGGGTACAGAATTGCACAGTAATGTATTTGTCTGCTACTTTGGCTAATTTTGTTTGCGTTTCCACCGACAGCAAAGTATGGCTGGGGTAAGACAAAGACTTGAAAGAGTGCTTGGTGCCTGCCCCGCGAAAGCAACACAAGGCATGCCCCCTAGTTCCTCCTGTTAGAGCTGTGTGTGAGCCTCGCTTTCACTTCAGATATTTACAAGAAACAACGAAGTGCTTCCGGTTTCATTCTGTAGGGAGGGGGAGTTGGCATTTTTTAATTTTTAATTTCCAGTCATCTTTAAATTTGTTATTACAAAATTATTATAAAAAAACTAAGTTTCTTTATGGTTATGTAATAGTATTGGCTTTAATCAAGTTTGTTTTCGTGTTTTTTTTGGGTCAAATATGAATTTAATTAATTTAGAGGGGGAGAGTTAAAGATTTTACTTTTTACTTCTTTTAAATTCATTTTATTTAAAAGGAAGTTTATGTCTGGTTATGTAAACAAACAGCATTGTTTTCCTCTAGTTTGTTTTTGTTAATTTTTGGTCAAATAAGAACTTAATTTATTTTGAACTGCAAAAATATTTCCCTTTTTTTTAAAATTATTAAAAAACCAAGGATACCATTTATTATGTAGTATAACGATTTATGCTATTATATCATTCCTTACTCGTAATATCATCAAGGGCTTGAGTTCTTAAATGTAATATCGAAAAAATATTACCCTAAGACAATGTTTATGAGAAAAATCGTAGCTAAAGAAACTTATCAGGCGAACAAAGAAACTACTGCAGATGCGTACGCTGATTGTGTGTCGTTAATCTTTGTGAGTAATCTTGGTAGCCTCCATCACACAGACGCTAGCCTCACCCAGGTAACCGGAAACACTTCTTTTTAAAAGATTTGTTTAAAACTTAATTTTCGGCTTATATTATGTGAAGAAAGCTGAAACTTGAAAGCCTCCACGTGAAACAGAACAGCATTCTGATGGTATTGGCCCGCGTTCTCCGATGTTACAGACTTTCACCTCCTAGGTCGACCTGCTTTCGCTTTGTGCAACCCTTAAAGCAATAAAGATCTCTTTTTAAACAGAGCAGAAGAAAAGACAAGACTGTTATTGTTAAAAGTGCCTCTTTTGTTGAATTGTGTGGTTTTGTTTCGCATGGTTGATTATGCAAGATGCTATGTATGGCTGGTGTAGTATCTGGGTCTCCACTAAGGGTGGTCTCCACTAAGGGTGGTCTCCACTAACGGGGGTCTGCACTAATGGGGGTCTGCACTAAGGGCGGGTCTGCAATAAGGGCGGTTCTTCACTGAGGGCGGGTCTCCACCAAGGATGGGTCTCCACTAAGGATGGGTCCCCACTAAGGATGGGTCTCCACTAAGGGCAGGTCTCCACTAAGGGCGGGTCCCCACTAAGGGCAGGTCTCCACTAAGGGTGGGTCTCCACTAAGGGCAGGTCTCCACTAAGTGCGGGTCTCCACTAAGGGCGGGTCCCCACTAAGGGTGGGTCCCCACTAAGGGCAGGTCTCCACTAAGGGCGGGTCCCCACTAAGGGCGGGTCTCCACTAAGGGCGGGTCTCCACTAAGGGTGGGTCTCCACTAAGGGCGGGTCTCCACTAAGGGCGGGTCTCCACTAAGGGCGGGTCTCCACTAAGGGCGGGTCTCCACTAAGGGCGGGTCTCCACTAAGGGCGGGTTCCCACTAAGGATGGGTCTCCAATAAGGTCGGGTCTCCACTAAGGATGGGTCTCCACTAAGGATGGGTCTCCAATGAGAGTGGGTCTCCACTAAGGATGGGTCTTCACTAAGGGCGGGTCCCCACTAAGGATGGGTCTCCACTAAGGGCAGGTCTCCACTAAGGGCGGGTCCCCACTAAGGGCAGGTCTCCACTAAGGGTGGGTCTCCACTAAGGGCAGGTCTCCACTAAGTGCAGGTCTCCACTAAGGGCGGGTCCCCGCTAAGGGTGGGTCCCCACTAAGGGCAGGTCTCCACTAAAGGCGGGTCCCCACTAAGGGCAGGTCTCCACTAAGGGCGGGTCTCCACTAAGGGTGGGTCTCCACTAAGGGCAGGTCTCCACTAAGGGCGGGTCTCCACTAAGGGCGGGTCTCCACTAAGGGCGGGTTCCCACTAAGGATGGGTCTCCAATAAGGTCGGGTCTCCACTAAGGATGGGTCTCCACTAAGGATGGGTCTCCAATGAGAGTGGGTCTCCACTAAGGATGGGTCTCCACTAAGGGCGGGTCTCCACTAAGGATGGGTCTCCACTAAGGGCGGGTCTCCAGTAAGGGCGGTCCCCACTAAGGATGGGTCTCCAATAAGGGTGGGTCTCCACTAGGGGCGGGTCTCCACTAAGGATGGGTCTCCACTAAGGGCAGGTCTCCACTGAGGGCGGGGTCTCCACTAAGGGCGGGTCTCCACTAAGAGGCGGCTCTCCACTAAGGCGGGTCTCCACTAAGGGGGGGTCTCCACTAAGGGCGGGTCTCCACTAAGGGCGGCTCTCCACTAAGGGCGGGTCTCCACTAAGGGCGGCTCTCCACTAAGGGCGGGTCTCCACTAAGGGCAGGTCTCCACTAAGGGCGGGTCTCCACTAAGGGCGGGTCTCCACTAAGGGTGGGTCTCCACTAAGGGCGGGTCTCCACTAAGGGCGGGTCTCCACTAAGGGTGGGTCTCCACTAAGGGTGGGTCTCCACTAAGGGTGGGTCTCCACTAAGGATGGGTCTCCACTAAGGATGGGTCTCCAATAAGGGCGGGTCTCCACTAAGGATGGGTCTTCACTAAGGGCGGGTCTCCACTAAGGATGGGTCTCCACTAAGGGTGGGTCTCCACTAAGGGCGGGTCTCCACTAAGGGCGGTCTCTACTAAAGGTGGGTCTCCACTAAGGGCGGGTATCCACCAAGGATGGGTCTCCACTAAGGGCGGGTCTCCACTGAGGGTGAGTCTCCACTGAGGAGGCATCTCCACTTAGGGCGATTCTCCACTAAGGGTGGTCTCCACTGAGGGCGAGCCTGCACTGAGGGCAGGTCTCCACTAAGGGCCGGTCTCCAATAAGGGCCGGGCTCCACTAAGGGCCGGTCTCCACTAAAAGGGCAGGTCTCCAGTAGAAATAAATCTCTTTAGTCGAATCATGCGCCGAGTCTCGGCAGCCATTTTAAA
>CM059198.1:31153458-31255465 GCA_030323885.1 Branchipolynoe longqiensis
CTGCCGGGTAATGCGCACTGGGCTGGGCGCATCTGTATGTTGAGCCGATTCGGCAAATGACATCACCTCAGCGCCCCACACCGCACCGCACCGCCCCGCCCCGCTCTGCCCCGCTCCGGGCCGCTCCGCCCCGCTCCGCCTCCTGGTGGCCCATTCTTGTACTCGGCTGACTCCGAAAAGCCGTGCGCTGGAAAGTTTCCCAGACAGCTATTGGATTTTTGTGTCGGCTTTCCGCCTGTGATTCAGTTTGGCAACACATTGTGACACGGGATAGAGCTTGACGTGATGTGTATCCCTGGTGTGCTGTATATCCCTGCCTGGTGTGATGTGTCTCCCTGCCTGGTGTAATGTGTATCCCTGTGTGATGTGATGTGTATCCCTGGTGTGATATATCCCTGCCTGGTGTGATATGTATCCCTGCCTGGTGATATGTATCCCTGCCTGGTGTAATGTGTATCCCTGTGTGATGTGATGTGTATCCCTGGTGTGATGTATATCCCTGCCTGGTGTGATGTGTATCGCTGCCTGGTGATATGTATCCCTGCCTGGTGTAATGTGTATCCCTGTGTGATGTGATGTGTATCCCTGGTGTGATGTATATCCCTGCCTGGTGTGATGTGTATCCCTGCCTGGTGATATGTATCCCTGCCTGGTGTAATGTGTATCCCTGTGTGATGTGATGTGTATCCATGGTGTGATGTGTATCCCTGACTGGTGTGATGTGTATCCATGGTGTGATGTGTATTCCTGTCTTGTGTGATGTGTATCCCTGGTGTGATGTGTATTCCTGTCTTGTGTGATGTGTATCCCTGGTGTGATGTGTATCCATGGTGTGATGTGTATCCCTGTCTTGTGTGATGTGTATCCTTGATGTGATGTGTTTCGCTGCCTGGTGTGATGCGTATCCCTGCCTGGTGTGATGCGTATCCATGCCTGGTGTGATGTGTATCCCTGCCACCAGGCAGGGATACATATCACCTGCCAGGTGTGATATGTATCCCTGGTGTGATGTTTATCCCTGCCTAGTGTGTCGGGTCATGGTGCTGGCGGCCTGGTCTCCAAGTGGGGCAGCACTACAAAGTCAACATAAGTGCGCCCTCTCACAAGTCGGTACCCGCCTTGATATTACCTTAGATGTTGCTAGGACGTAAAACTCCAACAACCAACCAACTCCTTGTGTGGCGACGTGGTGTGAGTAGTGTATGGAGAGTGTGACGTCTGTACCTGCTGTGTGTGGCTGATTCCCCTCCCCGTCTGTTGACACTCTCCACCACGTGGTGTGAGTAGTGTATAGAGAGTGTGACGTCTGTTCCTGCTGTGTGTGACTGATTCCCCATCTGGTGTCACGCTCCACCACGTGGTGTGAGTAGTGTATAGAGAGTGTGACGTCTGTTCCTGCTGTGTGTGGCTGGTTCCTCGTCTGGTGTCACGCTCCACCATGTGGTGTGAGTAGTGTATAGAGAGTGTGACGTCTGTTCCTGCTGTGTGTGGCTGGTTCCCCATCTGGTGACAATCTCCACCATGTGGTGTGAGTAGTGTATAGAGAGTGTGACGTCTGTACCTGCTGTGTGTGGCTGATTCCTCGTCTGGTGACAATCTCCACCATGTGGTATGAGTAGTGTATAGAGAGTGTGACGTCTGTACCTGCCATGTGTGGCTGGTTCCCCGTCTGCTGACACTCTCCACCACGTGGTGTGATTAGTATATAGAGAGTGTGATGCCTGTACCTGCTGTGTGTGACTGATTCCCCGTCTGGTGTCATGCTCCACCATGTTGGTGTGAGTAGTGTATAGAGAGTGTGATGTCTGAACTGCTGTGTGTGGCTGGTTCCCCGTCTCCTGACACTCTCCACCACATGGTGTGAGTAGTGTATTAAGAGTGTGACGTATGTACCTGCTGTGTGTGGCTTGTTCCCCATCTGCTGACAATCTCCACCATGTGGTCTGAGTAGTGTATAGAGAGTGTGACATCTGTACCTGCTGTGTGTGGCTTGTTCCCCGCTGATACTCTCCACCACGTAGTGTGAGTAGTTTATGGAGAGTGTGATGTCTGTACCTGCTGTGTGTGGCTGGTTCCCCGTCTCCTGACACTCTCCACCACATGGTGTGAGTAGTGTATTAAGAGTGTGACGTATGTACCTGCTGTGTGTGGCTTGTTCCCCATCTGCTGACAATCTCCACCATGTGGTCTGAGTAGTGTATAGAGAGTGTGACATCTGTACCTGCTGTGTGTGGCTTGTTCCCCGCTGATACTCTCCACCACGTAGTGTGAGTAGTTTATGGAGAGTGTGACGTCTGTACCTGCTGTGTGTGGCTGGTTCCCCGTCTCCTGACACTCTCCACCACATGGTGTGAGTAGTGTATTAAGAGTGTGACGTATGTACCTGCTGTGTGTGGCTTGTTCCCCATCTGCTGACAATCTCCACCATGTGGTGTGAGTCGTGTATGGAGAGTGTGACATCTGTACCTGCTGTGTGTGGCTTGTTCCCCGCTGATACTCTCCACCACGTAGTGTGAGTAGTTTATGGAGAGTGTGACGTCTGTACCTGCTGTGTGTGCCTGCTTCCCCGTCTCCTGACACTCTCCACCACATAGTGTGAGTAGTGTATGGAGAGTGTGACGTCTGTAGGCCTACCTGCTGTGTGTGGCTGGTTCCCCGTCTGCTGACACTCTCCACCACACGGTGTGAATATCGAATGGACAGGTCTTTATCTATGTTGCATTGACATGAGATGCTTCGCTGCGGGGCGACCAGACGGGATGGCGGAATGAGTTACAGCGTCCGTCTCCCGTGTTGGTAGATGGTGGGTTCGAACCCTGGTCGACTTAAACCAATGACTTAAAAATTGATACTTGTCGCTTCCTAGCCAGGCGCTCGGTATTATTAGGATCGGGCAAGGACTGGTTACCTCAGTGCCAGGATAATGTGACTGAGTGGGATATCAGGTCATGGTGCTGGCGGCCTGCTCTCCCAGTGGGGCAGCACTATAAAGTCATCATGAGTGTGCACTGTCACAAGTCGGTACCCGTCCTCATATGACCTTAGATGTTGCTAGGACGTAAAACAACAACAAACCATCGCTGCGGGGGTCACAACCATCTGAGCTAGAGATTCTAGCCCTTTTCTTGGAATTGAGCTGATGTACTTCCCCCCCCCCCCCTCCTCCAAATCCTCTCCACACCTCACTCTGCCATCTTGCTAGACGGCCTGTCTAGCAAGATACTCTTTCAGCCCCTGCTTCAGTCCTATGGCAGCATAATCAGCCACTTCAGTCACAATGCAACCACTTTTGTCCTAAAACAACCACTTCAGTCCTAATGCAATTGCTTCTATCCTAATACAACATCTTCAGTTCTCATGTAATCACTTAATCCGAATACAACCACTCAGTCTTAATACAACCACCTAGTCCTAATACAACCTCTTCAGCCGCAATACAAACCACTTCAGTCACAATACAACCACTACAGTCCTACTCGAGCTTTCTGCTGTCTGTTGGAGCTTCACAAGAAGTGAGTGATCACTGAGAGGTTAATGAAGGATTCGGAACCTTAAGGCCCTGTCACACTATGACGTATGGCATTAGCGTGTGCCCAATGTACAACAATTTGCCAGTACGTCGGCATACATCGAACTTTGCAGGGGCGGGGGATAAAAATGGGCATACACACAACGTACACACAACATACACACAAAGTACGTAACGTAGGAAGAACGTATCTCTGACCTATCGAATACGCTCACGGTAAGCTTACCAAAGTCACGTATATTACTTCATCGCTAGAAGTATGGCATATACGTTAAGTATGCTGGAGATACGGCAGGCATACGTTTGAAGTACGCCAGAGATATGCGGAGGGTGCCAGTTCAACGTACGGCTAACCTATGCCGACCTACCCTTAACGTATGCCTAATGTATGCCGACGTATGTCCAGCATACGCCCAGCATATGAGAAACGTATGAGCCATATGCCGGCATAGGTTGAAAATTTTGAACATGCACAAAAATTATTTTGTGGCTCGACCTACGCCGACCTATGCTGAGCGTACTCGACATGCGTAACCTATGACGTCGTATGCCGACGTGTTGGCCGAAAATTGCAGATGTTAGCATACTCTAACGCCATAGATCGTAATGTCACAGCCCCATTAGCAATCTCATTAAGTGTAGCCGGCTACGGTAGTTTTTTGGGGGCATTATTCTTCTCAAAATGTAATCATGGTGGCAGGGGAGTGCACCACTTTGAAAGCCACGGTTTGTTACTCGTATGAATGCGCATTCGCGACTAAATGTGGCACGTACCAGGTGGATATTCACCTTGTGGTGTTTGTGAAAAGTTTTATTGTAAGCCGATTCCCACTCACTTTTATAATAAGCGGTTATTGCCAAATATGGGGTTTTAGGCCCAATGGCCTCTGGATGAGTATTGACTGAGCAATAACCGAGATTGATGTGAATTCTAGAAGCCAGAGGGAGCCACACCACATATTCCGGTGAAAAAAACTTTTTAATTTTTTTATTTAGAGCTGCATAGTCCGATGAAAACATCAAATTTTCTAAACCAAACAATTATCTAAATTAGATTGTACATATATCGAACCTAGACACCGATGCACTTATTAAACTTTTGTTTCTGCATAGAAGGGAATACTGAGTCAATTGTTGTATTATTATTAATATGCCCATATCTATTCACATTTTATTTTTTCTCTCAATTTCTTTCTGCGCATACTCTCCAGCAACCCTTTATTAATATGCACACACCCATTCACATTTTGTTAATTTTGTTCTCAATTTCTCTCTTCTCCTACTCTCCCCCCCCTCCCCCCCCCCCACACCTTATCTCAACCCACATTCCCTCGCATCGTGTGTCCCTCTGTTTCCCCTCTCCACCATCCCCTGTCACAATTTCCACCTACTCCCCAACACACACACCCACACACTCACCCACACACACTGCATATTGGTAACCTGACACTGACAGGCTCCCCCCCCCCCCCCCCCCCACACACACACCAGATGGGGTGGCCGAATGAGTTGAGCGTCCGTCCCCTGTTTTGGGAGATCGGTGGATCCGAACCCATGAGTTTGTTGGTTCGAATCCTGGTCGAGTCAAACCAATGACTTAAAAATTTATACTTGTAGCTTCCTAGCCTGGCCCTCGGCATTACTAGGATAGGGCAAGCAAGGACTGGTTCGCTCAGTGTCAGGATAATGTGACTGAGTGGGATATCAGGTCATTGTGCTGGTGGCCTGATTTCCTAGTGGAGCAGCACTATAAAGTCACTATGAGTGCGCACTGTCACACGTTGGTATCTGTCCTGATATGACCTTAAATGTTGCTAGGACGTAAAACAACAAACAAACAACCACACACACACATACTCAGGAAAGAAGACTTGATAACGCTTTGTTTAACCTTTCACAATCCACTGGTTTTAAGTTTCTGCCATATTTTTTTAATAAACATTCGGTTCATCGCTATAATCCACCGAAGTTAACTTTAAATCAACTTTTATTTTAAAATATCAAAGCTGCATAGTCCGATGAAATATCAAATTTTCAAAACCAAACCAATTAATTATCTAGTTTTGATTTTACATATCCAACTTAGATACTGATGCACTTATTAAGCATTTGTTTCTGCGTAGAAGGCAATACTGAGTCAGTTTAGCAGAACCTGTTACTGCAGAAGTCTATGGTGCCAGAGTTTTGGCAAGCTTGCCAAAACTAATTTTCCATGTTTGCTCTTAAAATATCTCAAAAGTTTACCATTTAAAATAAAAGTAACTTTAAACTAATGTAAAGTAGATACGAGTGATCGATCAAGTATATTTATCTCAGAAAAAATACAGAAATTCAAAACCATCGGACTATGCAACTTTAACTTTGCAAATATTTAAAATGAAACCCTGCTAGGTAATTTTTGGCAAGCACGTCGCAATATTGGGCATCGTAGGCTCCAACAGTGACAGGTTCTATTAAATTGACTTCTACGCATCAATGTTTAATAAGTGCACCTGTATCTTATTCCTCTTCTTCTTGGTTGTACATCAGTGGCTATGATGACAGCAACTCATTCTTTGTATTGAACTCTTTGATGACCAATGAGTCCAATTTGTGCTCGAAATGTGCAGTGGCACATTGGATGTGTTAGAGTCTAACTGCAGTCGGAGAGTCTGGTGGGTGAAGGAGACGATCTTTCCTCTGCTGACGCGTTTGTTTAGCTTGAGATATACGATCAGTTTCAAATGAAGCTGTGCCTTTGCCGATAGAAGAATGCCATGAAGTCCTGTTCGGTTATGTTATCGACTAAGTTGGATCTGTAGGAACAAATCTGTGTGTGGGTTTGGTTGTGAAAGTGTTATGCTTTCATCGGACTGTGCAGCTGTAGCGTTCCAACAGTCCACCGCCATGATGACCGCCATGGCAACCGCCATGGCAACCGCCATGACAACCGACATAACAACGCCATGGCAACCGACATGACAACCGCCATGACGACCGCCATGACAACCGCCATGACGACCGCCATGACGACCGCCATGACAACCGCCATGACAACCGACATGACGACCGCCATGACGACCGCCATGACGACCGCCATGACGACCACCATGACGACCGACATGACGACCGACATGACGACCGACATGGCAACCGACATGGCAACCGCCATGACAACCGCCATGGCAACCGCCATGACAACAGCCGTGACAACCGCCATGACAACAGCCATGACAACCGCCAATGTCTATGGCAACCGCATGATGATGTCACATGGATGAGGTTTGTGTGTGTGTGTATGTGTGTGTGTGTGCAAAGGGGGAGTGACATGGTGGGTGTGGAAACCAGAGCCGGGCACACACCTCTGTCAAAGCAGAAGGCTCTCATTGTTTCACCGGTGCGCATTTGCTTTCCGGTGCGAAAAGCGACAGGAAATGTTGTTGAGAAATGACTGGGATGTGGGTGGGTTGTGGTGGTGGTGGTGGTGGGGGAGGGGGGGGGGGCATTGCTCTGTTGGGTGTGAATTGAGAGGCTCAGTACACCGGGCTTGACGGGGAGAGGGAGGGGGATTGGTTGGTTGATGGAGTTTTATGTCCTGGCAACATCTAAGGTCACATCAGGATGTGTACCGACTCGTGACAGTGTGCACTAATGGCAACTTTATAGTGCTTCCCCACTGGGAAAGCAGGCCACGAGCACGATGACCTGATATCCCACTCAGTCACATTATCGTGACACTGAGACAACCATTCCTTGGCCTATCCTATTAATGCAGAGCCCCTGGCCAGTGTAAAGTTAGAACTCAGGAATGACTGCACATGTTGTCGTCTAGTTACTCAACGCTTTATTACCATTACCACCAGTCTACGCTGGTCACCTGTGACGCTGGTCCCGACGGGCTGTTTCCCAGCGCAACATGCCTCGGTACATACTTAACAGCTAGGAAGTGACAAGTATGCATTTTTTTAGTCATTGGTTTGATTCGACCTTGAGAAATTCCTATCACTGACGCTTGTGGGACGTTATTTAATATTGTTTAGCGACCTGTGTAACTTATGTGACGTTATTTAATATTGTTTAGCGACCTGTGTAACTTGTGTGATGATATTTACTATTGTGTAGCGACCTGTGTAACTTGTGTGATGATATTTACTATTGTGTAGCGACCTGTGTACCTTGTGTGATGATATTTACTATTGTGTAGCGACCTGTGTAATTTGTGTGAGGATATTTACTATTGTGTAGCGACCTGTTTAACTTGTGTGACGATAATGTAATAGTCACTGTGGAAGGTTTATTTTGATTTATCTACATCTTTTGTGGGTGATAATGCAGGAAGGTACGGCGCCGTGTGTGCCTGTGCTGAGGACAATGCCCCCCCTCCCACCCACACCACCAGCGCCGCCTGGTGAGTGGACATGAAAGCCGGCTACTTGGTAACAGGCGCTTCTTTGAATATCCCACAATGCCGACAAAAGGTAGCCGTGACTGGCAAGGGAAATTACCAGGGATGCTGTGTGTGGTGCAGACTGGAGGGGGGGGGGGGGGGGGGGGGAGGGGAAGGGGAGGGGGGGAAGAGGAGGGAGGGGAAAGTAGGAGCAGGAATGATTTGTGTGGTGCAGAGTGGAGGGTGGGGAGGGAAGGGGAGGGGGAGAGGAGGGAAGGAGAGTAGGGAGCAGGAATGCTGTGTGTGCAGAGTGGAGGGGGAGGGGAAGGGAAGGGAGTGAGAGAGGAGGGGGAGAGTAGTGAGCAGGAATGATGGGAGTGGTGCATAGTGGAGGGTGGGAGGGGCAGAGGAGTGGAGAGGAGGGAGGGGAAGAGTAGGGAGGGCAGGGATGATGTGGGTGGTGACAGAGTGGAGGGTGGGATGGGAAGGGGAGGGGAGAGGAGGGAGGGAGAGTAGGAGCAGGGATGATGTGTGTGGTGCAGAGTGGAGGGTGGGAGGGGAAGGGGGAGGAGGGAGAGTAGAGAGCAGGGATGCAGTGTGTGGTGCAGAGTGAGGGGAAGGGGAGGGGAAGAGGAGGGAGGGGAGAGTAGAGAACATGGATGCTGTGTGTGGTCAGAGTGGGGGTGAAGGGAAGGGGAGGGGAAGGGAAGGTAGGGAGCAGGAATGCTGTGTGCGTGCAGAGTGTGGGGTGGGGGCGTAAGGGGGGGGGGGGGTGAGATGGGGAGGGGAAAGGGAGGGGAGGGGAGAGTAGGGGATGCTGTGGGAGGGCGTGGGGCGCGATGTATGGTACATCGTGGAGGGAGGGGGATATGGGTGGAGGGAGGGGCTGGGGTGCTGTGGGGAGGGTGTGTGGCGCGATGTATGGTAGAGTGGAGGGAGGGAGAAGGACGAGGGGGTGGATGGAGGGTGACTGATATGTTATACGGAGAGTGGGACATACTATGTATGGTTCAGCGTGGAGGAAGGGAGAAGGAGGATGGGTGGAGGGAGAGGGACTGATGTGCTGTGGGGAGGATGTGATGCATGATGTATGGTACAGATTGGAGGGAGGGAGAAGGTGGAGGAGGACTGGTGTGTTGTAGGGAGGGTGGGCCGCACTGTGTATGGTACAGAGTGGAAGGAGGGAGTGGGACATGGGTGGAGGGAGGGGGATTGGGGTGTTGTGGGGGATGGTGGGGCAAACTATGTAAGGGTCAGAGTGGAGGGAGCGGGATTGATGTGCTGTTGGGAGGGGGTGGCATGCGATGTATGGTACAGAGTGGAGGGAGGGAGAAGGAGGAAGGGAGCGAGTGGGACTGGAGTGCTGTGGGGAGGGTGTAGCGCTCTATCTATGGTACAGAGTAGAAGGGGAGGAGGCAGGAGGGGGGGGGGGTGTTGTGCTGCTGAGAGGGTGGGGCAAGAACGCCCCACATAAGAGCCCTCTGGCGGATTGACCGAGGCACTAAAGGGTCTGTCTGTCATGACAGAACTGACGTATGTTAGTCGAGACAAGCGTGAGCTTAGTCACTGCGGCAGAGTCAGGGTGGTAACCAAGGCAACAGTCGTTTCTGTAGCCACGGCAATGGTCATGACTGTAACCAAGACAATGGTCGTGTGTGTCTGTAACCAATCTAGCCATCATGTCTGGAACAAAGGCAATTGTCAACAATGTAACCAAAGCAACAGTCATGAGTGTAACCAAGACAATGATCATGACTGTAACCAATGTAATCGTCGTGTTTGTAACGGAGGCAATGGTCATGCCTGTTACGAAGGCAGGGGTCATGTTTCTATAACCCAAGACAATGCTAGTTAGTGTATCCAATGTAACAGTCATGATTGTAACAAAGGCAGTGGTAATGACTACCCAGGGCAATGGACATGCCTGTAACCAGGACAGTGATAAATACTCTAACCTTCACCCCTCACCCTGTCCCTTCCTCTCTCAACTCACCTCTCTTTCTTTTCTTTTTTTTCTTTTTTGTTTGGGTGTTTTTTTGTTGTGTAAGCTGGGTACCCGGCTTGTTTCAATGCTGGCCAGCTCTCTCCTCTCTCCCCTCACCTTCCTCTCTCCTCTCCCTACTTTCCTTCCTCTCCTCTCTCCCCTCTCCCTCTCTCTCTCTCTCCTCTCTCCCCTCACCTTCCTCTCTCTCCTCTCTCCCCCCACCTTCCTATCTCTCCTCTCTCCCCTCTCCCCTCTCTCCCCTCTCTCCCTCACCTTCCCCTCTCTCCTCTCTCTCCTCTCTCCCTCACTTTCCTCTCTCCCTTCACCCTCATCCTTACCTCTTTCTCCCTCTCCCCTTGCCCTCCCTGCCCGGTCCCCTCGGACCCTCCCCCCGGACGGCCCGGCCTGACCTACCGCCGTAACCTGGGTGCTGTCCCCCTGGTCCCCGTGCCCGGGGTGTAGTTGGCGGCGTGTCCGCCGGGTGGCAGCACGGGACGCAGTCGCCGCTACCCAGACGGCCAGACGGGCAGTGTGGGGGTGGGGGGGGGGGGGGGGGAGCTTTCCAGGCACACACAGAACGGCTTCACGAAATACTACACGCGATGCACTTATCGTATATCCGGTAGTCATAATTTACATCTACAATATGCAATGTGTGCGTGTGTGTGCGTGTGTAGGTGTGTGCGTGTGTGTATTCATGTGTGTCTATTTGTGTGTGTATTCGTATTTGTGTGTGTATTCATGTGTGTGTATTTGTGTGTGTGTATTCATGTGTGTATTCGTATTTGTGTATTCATGTGTGTGTATTCGTGTGTATTCGTGTGTGTTTGTGTGTGTGTATTCGTGTGTGTGTGTATTTGTGTGTGTGTATTCGTGTGTGTGTATTCGTGTGTGTGTTTATTTGTGTGTGCATGTGTGTGTGTATTCGTGTGTGTGTATTCGTTTGTTGGAGTTTTGCGTCCTGGCAATATCTATGGTCATATTCCATCGTGATATGACCTTATATGTTGCCAGGACGTAAAACTCCAATGACCGACCAATCTAAGGTTATATCATGATGGGTACTGACTTTATAGTGCTGCCCCACTGGGAGACCTGGTCGCCGGCACCATGACCCGATATCCCACACAGCCACATTATCCTCATACTGTGCTAACCAGTCTTTGTCCTATCCTACTAATGCTGAGCGCCAGGCTAGGTAGCAACAAGTATCAATTTTATAAGTCATTGGTTTGACTCGACCGAGAACCAAACCCCAATCTTCCACACAGGAAGCCTGTGTTCTACCGATTCGGCCACCACATCCGGTTTCGTGTGTGTGTTCGTTCGTGTATTCTTGTATTTGTGTATTATTATTACATTACATAAGGAACACAAGACAGGAAGTTGGATCGAGCCAATTACTCTGGCTGGCCCCCTAAAAAGACCTACCGCATAGTTTATTGAGCAAAAATAGGAGGGGGAGTGGGCAGAAAGAGGGTGAGCAGGAGGCCACCTGGAGGGAAGGCGGGGAGTAGGGCTGCTTGGAGCAGCTAACCTGCCCTCCAGGCCGCACACCAACCACCAGCTCCACCTACCCAACACACTAAACTTTTACAATGGGGAGCTTTCATGAGCCAGTTCTCTCGATATACACTTGGTGGCAGCACCCGTTCCCGGTCCAAGTCGGCCATCATGGTTGGATAGAAGGGTGTAGGTGTGTGTGTGTTGGTGATGTAGGTGTGTGGTGGGGGTGGTGTGGCGTGTGGGGTGGGTTTTAGGGTGTGGTGGGGTGTAGGTGTGTGGTGGGGGTGGAGTGTGTGTGTGAGGATGTAGGTGTGGTGTGTGGTGTGGTGGAGGTGTAGGGGTGTGGTGATTGCTTAGCTGTGTGGTGGGGGTATAGGTGTGTGGTGGGGGTCTAGGTGTGTGGTGGGGGTGTAGGTGTGTGGTGGGGGTTTAGGGATGTGGTGTAGGTGTGTGGTATGTGTTTGGTGGTGTAGGTGTGTGGTGGGGTTGTAGGTGTGTGGTGGGGGTTTGGGGATGTGGTGGGGGTGTAGGTGTGTGGTATGTGTGTGTAGGTGTAGGTGTGTGGTGGGGGTTTAGTTGTGTGGTGTGTTTGGTGGGAGGTGTAGATGTGTGGTGAGGGTGTCGGTGTGTGGTGGGTGTAGGTGCGTGGTCGGGGTGTAGGTGTGTGGTGGGGCTTTAGGGATGTGGTGGGGGTGTAGGTGTGTGGTATTTGTTTGGTGGTGTAGGTGTGTCGTAGTGGTGTGTGGTGGGGTGTAGGTGTGTCTGGTGGATGTGTAGGTGTGTGTGGTGAGGGTATATGTGTGTGTGTGGTGGTGTAGGTGTGGTGTGTGGGTGGTGAGGGTGTAGATGTGTGGTGGGGCTGTAAGTGTGTGGTGGAGATTTAGGTGTGTGGTTGGGGTGTAAGGGGTACAGGGGGTATAGGTGTGTGTCATGGGGTGTAGGGGGTATAGTTGTGTGTCATGGGGTTTAGGGCTGTGGTAGGGGTGTAGGTGTGTGGTGGGAGTTTAGGGCTGCTAAAGATTGTGAGGTGCCGCTCTGCAAGACCCCCCTACACCTCCACCACAAACCACCTACACCCCCACCACAAATACTGTCAACCCCCACCACACACACCTACACCCCCATCACATCCCTAAGCCCCCACCACACACCCCTAAATCCCCATTCACCCCCACCACACACACCAAAATCCTCACACTTGATAGTAGAATGAACTGCTTCTATCCAACCAAAGCATTACAGAGACCGGTGTCATGGTATAAAACCCCGGCCCGATCGCAGCCCCTGCCGTGAAGACAGTTGACTAAGCATTTATTTTTGTAAAATAAATTTAAAAACTTTCATTGGATCGATTAAAAATATCTTAATGCGCGATTGAAGAGGAAGATCTGAAGTATTTAATGTAACCTAAGAGCAATTTATGCTGAAAGTATTAAAAACAGAGATAATAGTGAAAGTTGGGATATTCTGAGTGTCAGTGCAATCTTCATACAGAAAAAGTGAAATATCTATGAAACTTACACCACCTAGAAACAAACCCCCTGGAACATATATAGAAAACATATCAAACGAACAGATTATATTAAATTTATACGGTTAGGGTTGTGCATTTCTAATAATCTTTAATAGACACTGGCAGTGTGTATTCGTTCTGCAGCCGAGCTGCGCCTGTTTACTAACTCTGCGCATGCGCAGAAGCCACGGCAGGGGCTGCGATCGGGCCGGGGTTTTATACCATGACACCGGCATGGTGCGCCATCTGACGAGAGACCCATGCACACTGAAAGGTCCCCATTGGTCAAGGTGTTGAGGGAAGACAATAGAGAACAGGATAATTACAGGATAATTACATTGCATGAATAATATACGCATAAGAGTTTATACATAACATTTATATATGGGAATAAGGAAAGTGATGATTATGATATTAAACGATGTAAATGGTAGTAGTTATTGTTGTTAAATTACAGCTGCATAGTCCGATGAAATCATAAATTGTTGGAACACTTGCCTAGATAATGAGTAGATTTGATCCTACTTATCTAACTCAGACACTGGTGTACTTATTACACTTCTATTGCTGCAAAGAAGGAATGTGAAGTCAATTTAATACAATCTGTCACTTTTGCAAGTCATATAACTTAAAAGACAAGTCTTACTACCAACATTATTTTACATTTATCACTATAAATAAATTCAAAGTTTGTCATTTTGAATGAAAGTGACTACAAACTAAAGTCAAGTAGATTATAACAATCAAGCTAATATATTTACTCCAAAAGTATGGTCCTAGCCAGGCGCTCTGCATTATTAGGATAGGGCGAGGACTGGTTGCATCAGTGTCAGGATAATGTGACTGAGTGAGATATCAGGTCATGGTGCTGGGGTCCTGATTTCACAGTGGGCCAGCGCTATAAAGTCACCATGAGTTTGCACTGTCACAAGTCGATACCCATCCTGATATTTTGTTGGTACATTAGTTGTTTAAGCAGGGGAAATTTCAATCGCGGACGATTGGTCTTCCTCATTCCACTGCTCCTTGCCCTATCCTAATAATGCCAAGTGCCTGGCTAGGAAGCGACAGGTATACATTTTTAAGTCATTGGTTTGACTCAACCAGCGTTCGAACCAATGATCTACCAACACGGAAGACAGACACTCTAACTCATTCGGCCATCCCGTCTGGTTACCTTAGATGTTACCAGGTCGTAAAACTCCAACAACCTACCAAAAGTATGGCAGAAGCCATCTAATAATCTTATGCAACTTGAAGTTAGCATCACAGGGTCCTTTTTTTCTCCTTTTTTTTTTTTTCTCTTGAAGATTGATACTGCCTATCCTGAATAGACTTGTTTTCGCCATTAGACAGTTTGTCGATAGAAAGCCCGAGCCTACACTTTTACCAACCCAAGGGATTTTTAAACTCACACACCACATAGACATGGTATGAGTGCAACTGGCCTTTGATGACGCTGTACGTTATACACAGCGGTGGAGATCCAAATTGGCAGAAGTGGGTGTCCTGTTTGGAGACTGACGACATCAATATGGAAAGTTCTTACTAGTTTCTGCGAACTTGCCTTTCACGACACGCACAGAGGCAGGCGGCCTATTCTCATGGCCGTCGAAAAGGGGGAATGTAATTGTGGTGTAATTATCCTGGGCGTATGGGGGACCAGCGGAAACAGATGAAACAGTGACATGCGCAGTGGCGTGAGCCTATTACACACTGGGAACAAGGGAAGAGTGATGTGTTATCAAGGCACTGTGCGGAGCGGGACGTAGCTCAGGCGGTAGAGTGTCCACCCGTGAAGGTGTGGGTCATGCGATCGATCCTGCTGAGTGGACCCATTTGCAGTTTGGGCTATTTTCCATTCCAACCAGTGGTCCACAACTGGTTCATCAAAGGCTCTGGTATGTGCTGTCCTGTCTATGGGAAAGTGCATATAAAAGACCCCTTGCTGCTTTTCGGAAAGAGTAGCCTATGTGGTGGCAGCGGGTTTTCTCCAAAGAAATATGTCAGAAATACCCTATGTTTGATATCCAATAGTCGATGATGAAATCAATGTGCTCTAGAGGTCTTGTTAAATCAAAACAAATCTTCCTTTCCAGCCACTGTGATATATAATTGGGAGTTTTATGTCCTGGCAACATCTAAGGTCATACCAAGACTGGGCGAAGTGAGTAACAAGGGAAGGTTGTGCGTGATCCAGCCACTGTGATGTATACAGTTGGTTGTTGGAGTTTTACGTCTTGGCAACATCTAAGGTCATATCAGGGATGGGTACCAACTTGTGACAGTGCACACTTATGGCAACTTTATAGTTCTGCCCTACTGGGAGACCAGCCTGTCAGCACCATGACCCAATCTCCCACTCACTCACATTATCCTGACATTGAGCTAACCAGTCCTTGCCCTTTCCTAATAATGTTGAGCGCCTGGCTAGGAAGTGACAAGTATTAATTTTTAAGTCATTGGTTTGACTCGACCAGGGTTCGAACACATGGGTTTGAATCTCATGATTAACCAAAATGGGGAGAAGGATGCTCAACTCATTTGGCCATCCATGCTGGTTGTGTTATATATATGGTGAGTATATTTATCCCACTCACGGATGGCGTCAGCGTGTCAAATAAGGAGCTACTTCAGTAATACCCCAGTCACACGAGAGGCAGCGTTCGCCGCCAACCTCCCTACACCCAAAAGGACGCCAACCACCCAGCGTTCCATTCGATACATTGATTCAAATATGTTGTAGGCGCCATGTCGGCGCCATGTCGGTGCCATGTCGGCACCATGTTGGTGCCATGTCGGCGCAATGTCAGCGCCGACCACATGGTGACTGCAGCATCGCATGTGTTGGCACCAACCCAGGCGGCACCAGGGCAGCGCCAGGACGGCGCCAAACATTTTGAATGGCGGCGCCGGAACAGGGCGCAAGGAGGTTGCATGTGCAGCAGCAGCAACCTCCTTGCATCCAAAATTCCCGAAATGGATGCCGGGAGGTTGGCGTCTTCGTGGCGACAGCACTCAATCAGGGCGTAAGGAGGGTGCAAGGAGGATGTTTTGACGTCGCGAATCGATCGTTAGCGAACGCAGGCCTCGTGTGACTGGGTTATTAGTGAAGTTCACATGCCATATAGCATGCTATATATATATATATGGATTGTTATGCTATATCTCCCTGAGATACAGAGACTAGCGCATAGTTGTTTTGTATTCATTTACATACTGCATTATATCATATAACTGTCTGTGACCTAGCCTTCAAGGTAATGGTTATGTTACATATTCAACCATTCTTCCCGGTCCATATATGTGCAGTCCTTTGCACTAGTTAACTTATTAAGCCAAGGCTGAACTGTATATGTTGGGTACCTTGCCTGAATTAAGCCAAAGCTGAGCTATATATGTCCAGTGCTTTGTGTTAGTTAAGTAAAGACTGAACCATACATGTGCAGTGCCTTGTGTTAGTTAAGTAAAGACTGAACCATACATGTGTAGTGCCTTGCAGTGATTACGTAAGGCTGAACCATACATGTGCAGTGCCTTGCGTTAATTAAGTAAAGGCTGAACCATACATGTCCAGTGCCTTGTGTTAATTAAGTAAAGGCTGAACCATACATGTGCAGTGCCTTGTGTTAATTAAGTAACGGCTGAACCATATGTGTGCAGTGCCTTGTGTTAATTAAGTAAACACTGAACCACACATGTGCAGGGCCTTGCAGTGATTAACTAAAGGCTGAACCATTCATGTCCAGTGCCTTGTGTTAATTAAGTAAAGACTGAACCATACATGTCCAGTGCCTTGTGTTAATTAAGTAAAGACTGAACCATTCATGTGCAGGGCCTTGCAGTGATTAACTAAAGGCTGAACCATTCATGTTCAGTGCCTTGTGTTAATTAAGTAAAGACTGAACCATACATGTCCAGTGCCTTGTGTTAATTAAGTAAAGACTGAACCATTCATGTGCAGGGCCTTGCAGTGATTAACTAAAGGCTGAACCATTCATGTCCAGTGCCTTGTGTTAATTAAGTAAAGACTGAACCATACATGTCCAGTGCCTTGTGTTAATTAATTAAAGACTGAACCATACATGTGCAGGGCCTTGCAGTGATTAAGTAAAGGCTGAACCATACATGTCCAGTGCCTTGTGTTAAATAAGTAAAGGCTGAACCATACATGTCCAGTGCCTTGCGGTGATTAAGTAAAGGCTGAACCATACATGTCCAGTGCCTTGTGTTAAATAAGTAAAGGCTGAACCATACATGTCCAGGGCCTTGTGTTAAATAAGTAAAGGCTGAACAATACATGTGAAGTGGCTTGCATGTGCAGTGCCTTGCGGTGTTTATGTAAAGGCTGAACCATACATGTGCAGTGCCTTGCAGTGATTAAGTAAAGTCTGAACCATACATGTGCAGTGCCTTGCAGTGATTAAGTAAAGGCTGAACCATACATGTGCAGTGCCTTGTGGTGATTAAGTAAAGGCTGAACCATACATGTGCAGTGCCTTGTGGTGATTAAGTAAAGGCTGAACCATACATGTGCAGTGCCTTGCAGTGATTAAGTAAAGGCTGAACCATACATGTGCAGTGCCTTGTGGTGATTAAGTAAAGGCTGAACCATACATGTGCAGTGCCTTGTGGTGATTAAGTAAAGGCTGAACCATACATGTGCAGTGCCTTGTGGTGATTAAGTAAAGGCTGAACCATACATGTGCAGTGCCTTGTGGTGATTAAGTAAAGGCTGAACCATACATGTGCAGTGCCTTGTGGTGATTAAGTAAAGGCTGAACCATTCATGTGCAGTGCCTTGTGGTGATTAAGTAAAGGCTGAACCATACATGTGCAGTGCCTTGTGGTAATCAAGTGAAAGCCGAGCTCCAGGCTGTCAAGCTGCAAGCTGCGATCCGCACATTGACTTTCGCCGCCAGTAAAACCGACAGGAAATGTCTCCCCGCGACTGTGGCCGGGGAAGAAGTCTGTTCAATGCGCGTCTCTCGGCTTATTTCCGGTTCCGTAATTCTCTGTCTCCAGTCTTGTCGTTACAAGCTGGGCAAAGCGGAACGAGCCCAACTGATTCAGTTACAGCAAGACTGGGCGGGACGGGGCGGGGCGGGGCGGGGCGGGTAGGGCGGGGCAGGGCGGGGCGGGGTGTAGTGTAGAGCAGGAGGAGCATGGAGCCTGAGAGCTGGCAGCACTTCACTGGTGAATAGATACCACCTTTACAATTACAGGCGGAGAAAGGCCATCCTTCTACAGCCACAGCTGGCAAAAGTGGCTGATGAAATTTTATGTGAATTCAAATCAATGTCAACAACTATGAATTTGATACAAATTTAGTGGGCTTTCATTTTTATTAGCATTTTCAGATTTTTGTTTTCCTTTTGGCGTTTATAATTTTGTGAGTTTGTATAATTTTATTTCCAGTTTGGTGATTTTGAATAATTTTATTTCCATTTCAGGATTTTGATTTTGATTTATTTTTTCCCTGATTTTTATATGTATAAATTATAAACGATGATTTGATTTTTGTTAAACGTCTTAAAATTAGATTCTGTGAACTCTTATGCAATTAAGGAGGGCTCTTTTAAAACCTTTTCTGCAGAGGATTGAACACAGTGAGTTGCTATCCATATTACTTCTTGCCACTGCCATCAGAAGGTGGGTTGCTACTGGAAATCCTCTATAAGGCCTTTTTCGTAGAGACCATTGTATCATGAGCTACCATTGGTGGTGGAAATCCTCTATAAGGCCTTTTTCATAGAGAACAGTGCACCATGAGCTACATTGGTGAGGGAAATCCTCTATAATGCCTTTTTCATAGAGAACAATGCACCATGAGCTACTATTGGTGGTGGAAATCCTCTATAAGGCCTTTTTCATAGAGAACAGTGCACCATGAGCTACCATTGCTGATGGAAATCCTCTATATGGCCTTTTTCATAGAGAACAGTGCACCATGAGCTACCATTGGTGATGGAAATCCTCTATAAGGCCTCTTTCATAGAGAACAGTGCACCATGAGGTACCATTGGTGGTGGAAATCCTCTATAAGGCCTTTTTCATAGAGAAGAGTGCACCATGAGCTACCATTGGTGGTGGAAATCCTCTATAAGGCCTTTTTCATAGAGAACACTGCACCATGAGCTACCATTGGTGGTGGAAATCCTCTACAAGGCCTTTTCCATCAAGAACACTGCATCATGAGCTGCCACTTACAACGTTATTTCTTCCTCTGCTATCAGAGGGGGGGCTTGGTAGTGGAAATCCTCTATAAGGCCTTTTTCATACAGAACAATGCACCGTGAGCTACTACTTACGACAGTAGTTCTACCACTGCCATCAGAGGGCGGGTTGGTGGTGGAAAGCGTCTATTGTACGCACAAATCTATCTGTCGAGAGTAATCCATTCGAAGACTTATGATTCCTACAGTACGCGTTCACTGAGCCGCATTGGCCAAGACAGGCCCGGATAGAATGGTTGCATCAGGGAGTCTAAGGGGTCTAACGGTTAAGACCCTTTCTGCGGAATGGGAAAGCTACCGATTCGATTCTCCCCCTCAAGGCGTAGAATTGCATTTTTGTAAAGCCACCTTGCGGCAGATTCTTGTCGCTGGTGTGTAGTCTGATCATATTTATGTGTGGTTCCTTCAATTTGAACAGCCGACTTGAAGAAGCTGTTGCCATTAGCGACATTAGTTTCTTAATTAAAGCCAGTTTTCACCAGTAATTTATGAGGCATGGAGCAGATGTGGTGGTGGTGGTTCGGCTTTGCGCCGCTTGGTGGTGCTTTGTATCGATTGTTTACTCGGTTTGTTGGAGGGAGTGGGTGTCTGGGCCTATATGTATGAGCCTGGGCTAGCGGTCGTAACCCTCCGTCGTGTGGATTTCCCGGGTTAGCGGCGAAAACTGCGTATCTATGTGTCCGGGTTAAACTAACTCGGCGAGTGTAAAGTCGCCTGCACTAACCCCATGCGAAAGGAGGGTTAAAGATGGGGTTAGGCACCGACTCTGCCCAAATCTATTCAATGCGACCATATTTAACAGAATTAGATACGCAATAAGTGAAATTCTATCAATTTAACCCTAAATTCGAAGCGTTATTAAGGCTACCGCCGCATTGCCGGCGATATTAATAGTGTCGAATCGACGAATGTAAAGTAAACAAATCACCGCCGCCGCAGCGACGTCGATATCCATACTGGCATAACGCCAGCGGCAATGTTTTACGCCCAAATCTATTCAATGCGATCATATTTAACAGAATTACATACGCAATAAGTGAAATTTTATCAATTTAACCATAAATTTGAACCGTTATTAAGGCTACCGCCGCATTGGCAGCGATATTAATAGTGTCGAATCGACGAATGTAAAGTAAACAAATCGCCGCCGCCGTGGCCCCCTAAGTTTCTAAATAACTAATAAGTTAGCTAACTCGGGCGCACTTTTGTCACTTACATCCCCCATGACACATTTGGAACCCTGGGGTTAGCTAACCCAGCACCCTCCTTTAACCCTGGTCGGGTTAACAATTGACTCATACATATAGGCCCAGGTTACACTTATAAGATGGACGACCGAGTGCGTAAAGGTCTGCAGCCTGGTCCCCGGGCCTTCTTACAGAGAATGGTTTCCGGTACATACGACCATCTTGGAAGGCCTTCTACTCTTGTACGCTCAGCGAGGTGGTTCATTGAACATGTTATTTTGATATTGGATTGTAGGTTATTTATCACGTGTTATTTGGATATTCGATTGTAGTTGATTGAAAACATATTGTTTTGATTTTTGATTGGAGATTATTGAACACATTATTTTGACATTGGATTGTAGTTTATTAAGAACATGTCATTTTGATATTGGATTCTAGTTTATTAAACACTTATTTTGATTTTGGACTAGTTTGATTGAACATGAGCTATTTTGATATTGGATTGTAGTTTACTAAGCATATGTCATTTTGATATTGGATTGTAGTTTATTAAACACTTATTTTGATTTTGGAATAGTTTTATTGAACATGAGCTGTTTTGATATTGGATTTCAGTTTATTAAAGTTGCATAGTCCGATGGTTTTGAATTTCTGTATTTTTTTCTGAGATAAATGTATTAGATCGATCACTAGTATCTACTTTACATTAGTTCAAAGTTACTTTTATTTTAAATGGTAAACTTTTGAGATATTTTGAGTGCAAACATGGAAAATTAGTTTTGGCAAGCTTGCCAAAACTCTGACACCATAGACTTCTGCAGTAACAGGTTCTGTTAAATTGACTCAGTATTGCCTTCTACGCAGAAACAGATGCTTCATAAGTGCATCAGTATCTAAGTTAGATGTGTAAAATCAAATCTAGATAATTGATTTGGTTTTGAAAATTTGATATTTCATCGGACTATGCAGCTTTAAGCACGTGTCATTTTGATATTGGATTGTAGTTTATTAAGGGAGCAAGACATAGCTCAGGCGGTAGAGTGTCAACCTGTGAATGTGTGGGTCATCCAATCGATCCTGCTCAGTGGACCCAGTTGCAGTTTGGGCTATTTTCAGTTCCAACCAGTGGTCCACGACTGGTTTATCAAAGGCTGTGGTAGTGCTCTCCTGTCTGTGGGAAAGTGCTTATCAGACCGAGTAGTCTATGTGGCGACAGCAGCAGGTTTCCTCCAATGAAATATGTCAGAATGACCATATGTTTGACGGCCAATAGCCAATGATAAAAATCAATGTGCTCTAGAGGCGTCGTTAATTAAAACAAGCTTTACTTTGTAGTTTATTAAGCACATAATTATGACATTGAATTGTAGTTTAGTGAACATGTGTTATTTTGATTTTGATCTAGTTCATTTTGATATTGGATTGTACTTTATTGAACACATGTTATTTTGATATTAGATTGGTTTGCGTTCTATAGAAGAATCACTAGTACCATATAAAGTCACAACCAGACGGGATGGCCGAATGAGTTAGAGCGTCAGTCTCCTGTGTTGGTAGATCGTGGGGTCGTGGGTTCGAACCCCGGTCGAGTCAAACCAATGACTTAAAAATGTATACTTGTTGCTACCTCGCCTGGTGCTTGGCATTATTAGGATAGGGCAAGGAGTGGTTGGCTCAGTGTCAGGATAATGTGACTGAGTGGGATATCAGGTCATGGTGCTGGTGGCCTGGTCTTCCAGTGGGGCAGCACTATAAAGTCACAATGAGTGCTCAGTCACAAGTAGGTGTCCGTCCTGATATGACCTTAGATGTTGCCAGGACGTAACACTCCAACAACCAACCAACATTAGTTTGCGGGCACTACTCTGATATGCTGTGGGTAGGTGGCGCCATCTTGCGGCTGGACAGCTTACTATTATTGGGTATGTGGAGGAGTGTGAGTAGGAGGAGACTGGATAGTTCTGCGCTCAGTTAGGTTAGTTCCTAGCCGCCCCGCCAGAGCGCAGCACTGCGTTGTGCCCTGCGGGTTATTTATAGAACAGTGGTGGATAGGGAGTGAGTACACAATATTACAAATAGTGCCGGCGGCTGAAAAAGATAGGTGCTTATATTACATAATGGCGGCATAGACGTGACGTCACAGAGGGGGCTGCTGCAGCTATAAATAGGCGCCACCTAGCGGGGGATATTGCGAGCTATCTGGTTTGCACTGCTGAATACTAGACGGGATGGCCGAATGAGTTGAGCGTCCATTTCCTGTTTTGGTAGATTGTGGGGTTCGAAACCTGGTCGAGTCAAAGCAATGACATAAAAATTGATAGTTGTTGCTTCCTATCCAGGTGCTCGGCATTAATAGGATAGGACATGGACTGGTTCGCACAGTATCAGGGTAATGTGACTATGTGGGATATCTGGCCATGAGTGCGTGCTGTCACAAGTCGGTACCTGTCCTGAAATGACCTTAGATGTTGCCAGGACATAAAACAGCAGCAAACAAACAACAAGCAGCTAAGCTTGCAATATCACTCGCTAGGTGGCACCTATCTGGTTCTCACCGCTGGTGCCCAGCGGGGAAATGGCTTTGTGTAGCGGATGTAATTTGAAGAGTTAATGGAGGCATTCGACTCGGACCTTTCCACCTGCGCAGTGAACTAGGTTTTCGAATGAAAAGTGGACCAGTCAAATGGCTTCAGTGGTTTCAGCCAATCAGAGCTGTTCTCTTCCATTGCAAATAGCTGCCCTGTATGGGGGTGGCCATTTGCAATCGAAAATAACCAATCAGAGCAAATGGGTGCCCTCTAAACGAACCATAGAGGGCACCCATTTGCAATCGAAAAGAACAGCTCTGATTGGCTGAAGCTACTGAATCTTTCAACCTTTCTATATCAGTCATCTTGAAATACACCATGTGACCTTATGGACGGAGCCACAAGACACATTCGATTCATACATATAGAAACCCACTTCCGGTCCCAGTCAAATGGGAATTTGTAAAGAAATATTTTGATATGCGTATAGAAAGGCCCAGTCGAATACATCCAATGAAAGAGTTTGTAGCCACCGGGGTGGGGGTGGGGTGGGGGATGGGGTGGGGGGTGGGGTGCCCGTTAACGGTAGTATGGTATTACTATTAGGCTAATCTGGCCACCGGACAGCTGTACTGAAAAGGTGAACACTGCCGAAATCATGTAAAAGCACAAATGAGTAATATTACATGTCTTCCTGTTCAAGGGACCAGACGGGATGGCCAAATGAGTTGATCACCAGTTTTGGTAGATTGTGGGATTCGAACCAGGTCGAGTCAATCCAATTACATCAAAATAGATACTTGTCGCTTCCTAGCGAGGCGATCAGCATTATTAGGATATGGCAAGGACTGGTTTTGCTCACTGTTTAGGATAATGTGACTGAGTGGGATATCAGGTCATGGTGCTGGCAGCTTGATCTCCCAGTGGGGTAGCACTATAAAGTTGCAATAAGTGTGCACTGTCACAATTCAGTACCCGTCCTGATATGACCTGAGATGTTGCCAGGACATAAAACTCCAACAACCAACCAACCATCTTATCAAGTCTGCGGTGGTTTGTCAAATATCGGGAATCCCATTGGTGAACGGTAACCACTAGATGTTTTGTTTGTTGTTGTTTTACGTTCTAACAACATCTAAGGTCATATCAGGATGAGTACTAAATCGTGGCAGTGTGCACTTGTGATGACTTCATAGTGCTGCCCCACTGGGAGACCAGGCCACTGGTACCTTGACCTGGTATCCCACATAGTCACGTTATCCTGATACTGTGGTAACAGTCCTTGAACTAAAAGTCAATAGATAAAGAGAAAGCATGAGAGTAAGGTGGAATGGAAGAGCATGAGAGAAGAGAAGAGCAATGAAGAGAGGCAGTGAGGATAGTAATTGTAGTGTTATAATGTGAAGAGTGGTGGCGCCACCAGCGCTGCTGCGTTTTTATTTAAGCTGCATAGTCTGATGAAAACATCAAATTTTCAAAACCAAATCACTGACCTAGATTTGATTGTACATATCTAACGTAGATACTGTTGCACTTATTTAGCGTGTGTTGCCACACACAAGAGAATACTAAGTCAATTACATTTTTTTAACCTGTTACTTTAGAAGCCTGTGGAGTCCGAACTTTGGCATGCTTGCCTAAATTTATTTGGTATGTTCACACTTCAAATATCTCCTAAGTTAGCCATTTTAAATCAAGGTTATTTGAAGGTAAAGTAAGATCGGTTATAATGATCAACTTAATATATTTATCTAAGAAAATGACAAAAACTCAAAATGATCGGACTATGGAATTTTAAAGTTGCAAAGTCCGATGCTTTTGAATTTCTGACATTTTGTGAGATAAATACATTATGCTAATCATTATAGTCTACAGTAGTTTAGTTTGAAGTAGTTTTTATTTTAAATGGCTAACTTTGGAGATATTTGAGATCAAAACATGCTAAATAAATTTTGGCAAGCATGCCAAAACTCTGGCACCATAGACTTCAGTAATAACAGGTTCTATTAAATTGACTTATTACGATCTTCTATGCAGCAAAACATGCTAAATAAGTGCACCAGTATCAAAGTTGATTACGTATAATTATGTCTATATAAGTGTTTTGGTTTTGAAAATTTGATGTTTTCATCCGGCTATGCAACTTTAAATACACCTGAGGCTGTTATCATAATTGAGATGGGAATAATGACGCATGCGCAGCTAATCCTCTCATAATTCCCCCACATGGGAGAAGTAAGCTGGTGTCCATGAAGCGGCTGTGTGTTGTTTGAGCTGCTTTGTAAATACAGACAATCAGCTTTGCCTGAAGGTGCTCTTCTATTGGACCATGTGTAAATAGCGCTGCGAAGACCCTCCACCGCGCTGTTCCTGATATGCGCTAAGCCAGCACTGCTTTGTAAAGGCAATCTTCAAATATGCGAAGCATGAAATGGCTTTGTATTGTAGTATACGATAGATAGACATGGACATAGAGAAGGTGTGCAGGATGTCGATTGATGGTATGTCGCTATGGTAGCAGCTAGAGGGAATTTAGTTGGCTTGCGACCACTTTGCGACAAAAGGCCCGAGACCTCCTTGTGACCAAGGATTCCAGTCACACTATGGCTAGCATTCTCTTGCGACCACTTTGCAAACAAAATCCAGTTCGTACGTGCTGATAATGGTTGGACGCAAGGTTTTTGGTTCAGCAGCTCCAACCTCCTTGCGACCAAAATGATCCAAAATGGTCGCCGATCGGTCAGCTTTCGCTCGGCGACCCCTCACAAGGTGGTCGCAAGGTGGTCGCAAGGTGGTTGCAAGCATAGTGTGACTGGAGGGTTAGGAAAACAGTTATATGTAAGTCAACCCTCACCTCCTGATTACCATAATCCAAACGACCCAGTCCTGATGCTACCTGAATTTTGGGAGGGAAATTGGTGATGGTCACCATGCCAACCGACCCAAAGTAGACTGGAGGGGCGTCTCATCTATCCGTTACTGCCCTTAGAATAATTCCTGTTCACAAACTGCCGCTCGAGCCACAAGACTAGTGCACATGCACTCAGACTAGACTTATTCTGATGAGAAACAATTAGAAAAAGAAAGCCATCGTGAAACTTTCAGGATTAGCCCCCTATGTGTCGCTGTCGGTCCATTAGGTTATAATAGAATTGTTAAGTTGTTGTTGTCACTGATGACTGCAGACCTTCTACTTGTTAGTAGGCCAGACAGGATGGCCGAATGAGTTGAGCGTCCGTCTCCCTTTTTGATCGATCGTGGGATTAGAACCGATGGGTTAGAACCATGGTCGAGTCAAACCTAAAGGCTCAGTCACATACACGTTAGTGGACGTAGTTGAACGTAGTGGCGGCTAACGTAGTTGAACGTAGTTGAACGTACCGGCATCCGTACTTCTCTGGTACGTTCCACTACGGTCAACTACGTTCAACTACGTGCAACTACGTTAGCCTCCACTACGTTCAACTACGTCCATTAACCGTCTCCCGTGCTGGTAGATCATGGGATCGTGGGTTCGAACCTTGGTCTAGTCAAACCAATGTCTTGATAATTGGTGCTTGTCACTTCCTAGCCAGGCGCTCAGCATTATTAGGACAGGGTAAGGACTGGTGTGCTCAGTGTCAGGATAATGTGACTGAGTGGGATACCAGGTCATGGTGCCGGTGGCCTGGTTTCCCAGTGAGACAGCACTATAAAGTCGCCATGAGTGCGCACTGTCACAAGTTGGTACCCGTCCTGATATGACCTTAGATGTTGCTAGGACGTAAAACAACAACAAACAAACAAACATCCATTAACGTGTATGTGACTGGGACTAATGACTTTAAAATGTATACTTGTTGCTTCCGAGCCAGGCACTCGGCATTAATAGGATAGGAAAAGGACTGGTTGGCTCAGTGTCAGGATAATATAACTGAGAGGGATATCAGGTCATGTTGCCAATGGCCTGATTTCCTAGTGGGGGCAGCACTATAACATGACCATGAGTGTGCACTGTCAGAAGTCAGTACCCATATGACCCTATATCTTACCAGCACATAAAACTCCAACAACCAACTAGACCGTAGGATCGTGAGTTCGAACCCTGGTCGAGTCAAACCAATGACTTAAAAATTGCTACTTGTCGCTTCCTAGCCAGGCGCTCAGCATTATTCTGAGAGGTCAAGGACTGGTTAGCTCAGTGCCAGGATAATGTGACCGAGTGGGATATCAGGTCATGGTGCTGGCGACCTGGTCTCCCAGTGTGGCGACCTGGTCTCCCAGTGTGGCATAAAATCGCCATGAGTGCGTACTGTCACAAGTCGGTACCCGTCCTGATATGACCTCAGATGTTGCTAGGACGAAACAACAAACAAACAAATAAAACCTACTTATTATTAGTTAATGCGGGCCGGCCGCGGTTTTTGTTGTCGTTGGTGATCGCCTATTTGTTAGTGAAAGCTGGTGGGGCTCAGACCTCTGGTTAGTTCGTGGCGCCGCCACCAGGGATAGCCTGTACTGCGTCTAGTGTCCCAAGTTGCCACCAGGTGGCAGCATCAGCTTAGCGGCACGACGCTTACCTGGCAGGGGTCCGGAGAGATGGCGCTGTTTGTAGTAGCGCCACCTGCCGTTCTTTGCTGCCCTTTGCGCCCCCTGTTGAGTATGTGCGCTATCACTATTAGATATCATATGTACATGATTTATGTCAGAATCACTGGCGTATGTAATCTGCCCTCTTAGAACTACAGTTATACATTCCCTAGTTACTGTTAGAAGCACACGTCTTGCACACTCTTAGAATCACATCTGTACTTTACCTGTGCTGTTAAAATCACGTGTGTACATTACCCATGCTGTTGCAATCACATGTGACCAGATGGGATGGCCGAATGAGTTAAGCGTCCGTCTTCTGTTTTGGAAGATCGGGGGATCCGAAACCATGGGTTTGTGGATTCAAACCATAGTCGAGTCAAACCAAGACTTTAAAGTGTATACTTGTCGCTTCCTAGCCAGGCGCTCGGCATTGTTAGGATAGGACAAGGACTGGTTGGCTCAGTGTCAGGATAATGTGACTGAGTGGTCATGGTGCTGGCAGCCTGGTATTCCAGTGGGGCAGCACTATAAAGTTGGCATGAGTGCGCACTGTGACAAGTCAGTACCCATAATATGACCTCATATGTTGTTAGGACATAAAACAACAACAAACAAACAAACAATGACATGTGTACATTATCTGAGCTGATAGAATTATGTACATTGTCCATGCTGTTAAAATCACATATGTACATTCGCTGTGCTGCTAGAATCACATGTACATTCTCTGTGCTGTTACAATCATGCCTATATTATCTGTGCTATTAGAATCCTGTGTACATGACTTGTGTTGTGTTAGAATCACATATGTACATTAGCCATGATGCTAGAATCATGCACATACATTACCCATGCAGTTAGAATCACATAAGTACATCATCTTTGATGTTAGAATCATGCACATACATTACCCATACAGTTAGAATCACATAAGTACATCATCTTTGATGTTAGAATCATGCGCGTACATTACCCATGCAGTTAGAATCACATAAGTACATCATCTTTGATGTTAGAATCATGCGCGTACATTACCCATGCTGTTAGAATCACATAAGTACATCATCTTTAATGCTAGAATCATGCACATACATTACCCATGCAGTTAGAATCACATAAGTACATCATCTTTGATGTTAGAATCATGCGCGTACATTACCCATGCAGTTAGAATCACATAAGTACATCATCTTTGATGTTAGAATCATGCGCGTACATTACCCATGCAGTTAGAATCACATAAGTACATCATCTTTGATGTTAGAATCATGCGCGTACATTACCCATACTCTTAGAATCACATAAGTACATCATCTTTGATGTAAGAATCATGCACATACATTATTACCCATGCTGTTAGAATCACATAAGTACATCATCTTTGATGTTAGAATCATGCGCGTACATTATCCATGCTGTTAGAATCACATAAGTACATCATCTTTGCTGTTAGAATCATGCATGTACATTACGCATGCTGTTAGAATCACATAAGTACATCATCTTTGATGTTAGAATCATGCATGTACATTACCCATGCTGTTATAATCACATATGTACATCATCTTTGATGTTAGAATCATGCGCGTACATTACCCATGCTGTTAGAATCACATAAGTACATCATCTTTGATGTTAGAATCATTCACATACATTACCCATACTCTTAGAATCACATAAGTACATCATCTTTGATGTTAGAATCATGCGCGTACATTACCCATGCTGTTAGAATCACATAAGTACATCATCTTTGATGTTAGAATCATGCACATACATTATTACCCATGCTGTTAGAATCACATATGTACATCATCTTTGATGTTAGAATCATGCGCGTACATTACCCATGCTGCTAGAATCACATATGTACATAATCTTTGACATTAGAATCATGCATGTACATTACCAATGATGTTAGAATCACATATGTACATCATCTTTGATGTTAGAATCATGCACATACATTACCCATGCTGTTAGAATCAAATATGTACATCATCGTTGATGTTAGAATCATGCATGTACATTACCCATGCTGTTAGAATCACAAATGTATATCATCTTTGATGTTAGAATCATGCACATACATTACCCATGCTGTTAGAATCAAATATGTACATCATCGTTGATGTTAGAATCATGCACGTACATTACCATGTTGTTAGAATCACGTAAGTACATCATCTTTGATGTTAGAATCATGCATGTACATTACCCATGCTGTTAGAATCACAAATGTACATCATCTTTGATGTTAGAATCATGCACATACATTAATTACCCATGCTGTTAGAATCACATAAGTACATCATCTTTGATGTTAGGATCATGCATGTACATTACCCATGCTGTTAGAATCCCATAAGTACATCATCATTGATGTTAGAATCATGGACATACATTATTACCCATGCTGTTAGAATCACATAAGTACATCATCTTTGATGTTAGAATCATGCATGTACATTACCCATGCTGTTAAAATCATATGTACATCATCTTTGATATTAGAATCATGCACATACATTACCCATGCTGTTAGAATCACATAAGTACATCATCTTTGCTGTTAGAATCATGCATGTACATTACCCATGCTGTTAGAATCACATAAGTGCATCATCTTTGATGTTAGAATCATGCACATACATTACCCATGCTGTTAGAATCACATAAGTACATCATCTTTGATGTTAGAATCATGCACATACATTACCCATGCTGTTAGAATCACATAAGTACATCATCTTTGCTGTTAGAATCATGCATGTACATTACCCATGCTGTTAGAATCACATAAGTACATCATCTTTGATGTTAGAATCATGCACATACATTACCCATGCTGTTAGAATCACATATGTACATCATCTTTGCTGTTAGAATCATGCATGTACATTACCCATACTCTTAGAATCACCGGGCGTGGTGGCCGATTCGGTAGGGCATAGGCCTCGCGTGCGGAAGATCGGGAGTTCGCGAGTTCGGTTCCCGGTCGAGTCAAACCAATGACTTAAAAATTGATACTTGTCGCTTCCTAGCCTGGTGCTCGGCATTATTAGGATAGATCAAGGACTGGTTAGCTTGGTGTCAGGATAATATGACAGTGGGATATCGGGTCATGGTGCCGGCGGCGTGATTTCCCAGTGGGGCAGCACTATAAAATCGCCATGGGCGCATACTGTCACAAGTCGGTACCCATCCTTATATGACCTTAGATGTTGCTAGGATGTAAAACAACAACAAACAAACTTAGAATCACATATGTACATGATTTGTGCTTTTAGGTTGGTTGGTTGGCTTTTGGAGTTTTACATCCTGGCAACATCTAAGGTCATATCAGGAGTGCCTGGCTAGGAATCGACAAGTATCAATTTTTGAAGTAATTATTTTGACTCGCAAACTCCCGATCTCCCACACGCGAGGCCTGCATTCTACCGATTTGGCCACCGTTCCAGGTTTTGTCCTGTTAGAATCATGCGTGCACATTTTTCGCACGGTTAGAATTATAATTATGTCAGGACTGTTCCCCATGACGACTTGGCTAAATGCGCGCTATTAATGTAGGTGGCTTAGAATGTAGGCTGACCCAAATCTGTCCTTTCTCCTTGCAGGTAAGCACATGATGTCTCTCAGGGTGACGTGAAGGCTGATGTGAGTGGTGACGTGAGGGGTGATGTCAGGGGTGACGTGAGTACTGATAGTAATTGCGGCTAAATCAGGGCACCGTTTATGTGTGTTTGTGTGTGTGTGTGTATGTGTGTATGTGTGTTGTTGGTGAGTGCGGGTATGTGTGGGAAAGTACAACTGCATAGAGCACAATGCGTTTTAGACTGGTTCCCTTATGTCAGATAACAAGACCGGTACCTATCATTGAACGACCTTCACCTTCTCGCTAACAGGCAAGCAGGTGCACAATCCCTATTGTCCTAGTGGGTAGTGTTTTCAAAAATGAATACTGTCTTTGAGATGTGCTTTTTTTTTTTTTTTTTTGGTACAGTATTTATTCATCTGAATATGACATTTGTCAGCACCGGAGCACTGGTCTTCCAGCCATCTTACTATTAGAATTGACAGTCTCAATAATCTAAGTTTGATCAGTGCTGTATTAGTCACAGCACCGATCCTGTAGAATTAATGGAGTGGCTCCTGCTGTATAATGTACAGCACCAGTCACTGTGGTTCATGCAAAAATGGGGAGCAGCACCGAGTAGAAGGTGTATACTCGCGGCAACTCAAATAATCGTTGTGGGTTACATTTTTTCTCTTATAAAACAAGTTAAGTTCAGAGTTGACAAGACATTGTCTCTGTCTTATATAATGTTCAATATGTTTAAACAGATTGATAGTTGTGTAGGAAGTTCGGTGTGTTGATGGTTTGTTCATGATGGTTAAGGGCGGTGGCAGGGGTGGGGGGTACGGGGGAAAACCGTACTGTGCTTGTCAAGAGAACTTCATGAGTTTTGGGGAGTTTCACGAAGACGTTCTATCCATACCGAATCTTATTAGGTTTTAAAATATTTTTTATTTTAGTATATGGGTTTTAAACTTTCAAAATAATTTAAATTGCAGAATTTGACCTGATTGACCTTTTTGACCTATGGCAAACTATATATGGATAGAAAGCTGAGGTCATTGCGCTTCTTCTGGTACCATCCATCACTTACCACAATAGTGCAAGGAAGTGCGAACCCATTAAAAAACCCTGTTTTCAGAGTCGTTTTCATTTAAACCAGTAATGAAGGAATATTACCTAAATACACTCCTTATACAAATGGATTTTACTTAAATAGAAACTTACTATATATTCAATCCAACAACACCATCGGATAGAACAAATGTTGATCTTCTAGGATATGCAATTTCATCAAAATCATATACATACAGAAATAGTTACAAGCATGTGAATATTGATGGAAAAAGCACCATCCCTGGACTTTTTCATGGTGCTGTCGGGACCTAATTATATTCAGGTTTACTTTAATCTGTACAAACATGTATTTCAACCATCAAATTATCAAAACCAAAACAAGTATATCAATTTGATTCTCCATATGTAACTGAAATACTGGTGCACTTGTTAAACATTTGTCACCACATAGAAGGGAACACTGAGGCAATATAATAGAACCTGTTACTGCAGAAACCTATGGTGTCAGGTTTTGGCAAGCTTGCCGAAACTAATTTTGCTGGTTTGCACTTCAAATATCTCAAAAGTTGGCTATTTAAAATAAAGTTACCTCAAGTGAAAGTAGGGTAGATTATAACGATCACCCTAATATGTTTATCTCAGAAAATGACAGAAAGTCAAAACCCATCGGACTATGCAACTTTAAGTGAAAACGTGGAAAATCAATTTTGGCGTGCGTGTTGAAATGCTGGACATCATAGGCTTCAACGGCGACAAGTTCTATTAAGTTGACACAGTATTCCTTCTAGGCAGCAATAATTGTTTAATAATTTGGATCCTTATATCAGACTATACAGCTTTAATATGTCTATGTAGAAGTTGTTATCCTTATATCAGACTATACAGCTTTAATAGGTTTATGTAGGTGTTTTGATGCCTTTATCAGACTATACAGCTTTAATACGTCTATGTAGAAGTTGTTATCCTTATATCAGACTATACAGCTTTAATACGTCTATGTAGAAGTTGTTATCCTTATATCAGACTATACAGCTTTAATACGTTTATGTAGGTGTTTTGATGCCTTTATCAGACTATACGGCTTTAATACGTCTATGTAGAAGTTGTTATCCTTATATCAGACTATACAGCTTTAATACGTCTATGTAGAAGTTGTTATCCTTATATCAGACTATACGGCTTTAATAGGTTTATGTAGGTGTTTTGATGCCTTTATCAGACTATACGGCTTTAATACGTCTATGTAGAAGTTGTTATCCTTATATCAGACTATACAGCTTTAATACGTCTATGTAGAAGTTGTTATCCTTATATCAGACTATACAGCTTTAATACGTCTATGTAGAAGTTGTTATCCTTATATCAGACTATACAGCTTTAATATGTCTATGTAGAAGTTGTTATCCTTATATCAGACTATACAGCTTTAATAGGTTTATGTAGGTGTTTTGATGCCTTTATCAGACTATACAGCTTTAATACATCTATGTAGAAGTTGTTATCCTTATATCAGACTATACGGCTTTAATACGTCTATGTAGAAGTTGTTATCCTTATATCAGACTATACAGCTTTAATATGTCTATGTAGAAGTTGTTATCCTTATATCAGACTATACGGCTTTAATAGGTTTATGTAGGTGTTTTGATGCCTTTATCAGACTATACAGCTTTAATATGTCTATGTAGAAGTTGTTATCCTTATATCAGACTATACGGCTTTAATAGGTTTCTGTAGGTGTTTTGATGCCTTTATCAGACTATACAGCTTTAATATGTCTATGTAGAAGTTGTTATCCTTATATCAGACTATACGGCTTTAATATGTCTATGTAGAAGTTGTTATCCTTATATCAGACTATACAGCTTTAATATGTCTATGTAGAAGTTGTTATCCTTATATCAGACTATACGGCTTTGGTCGTAATGCGAAGCATTTCGTTTGATGCGAGGGAAGGGAGAGCGACTCACCCCCCCCTCCCCCCGCGCTGTCACCCAGCATTCGCACCTCGCGCGACGCCCGCTCCTCACCCTCGCCCTCCCCCGGCCCTGAGCGACTCACGCCTCCCCTGCCACTACTCACCTTCCCCCTTATAAGGCTGCCCGCCAGCTCTCCTCAGACACTCTGCCTCCAGCCGCCTTCCAGCTCTCTGCCCGTTCTTCTTTGGCTCTTCTCCTCCTCGGATCGCTGCTCCTCTGCCGATATTCATCATGCCCGGGCGCGGAAAGGGAAAGAGCCGGAAAACCTCCAAGATCTCCGGCATGGCCACCCCGGGGCACTCATCCGGCTCCCCGAGGGGATCCCTCCCCGCTACGGCCCCCACCTCGCCCGCAGCCCCCTCGGGCCACACCAGCAGCGAGATCGCCCTCCTCATCGAGGCCATCACCCGCCTCACCACCCGCGTCCAGGCCGTTGAGACGGGGATTGCCCGAGGAGCCTCGGACCTGCCTGCACCCCCGCCGCGGCAGGAGCCCGCCTACAGCCTCCCGCCCCTTCCGGCGTCTCGGGCGCACGCCGCAGCCGGGAGCCGGCCGCCGCCTCCACCTCATGCGACTCAGCCCGGAGGCCTGCACCCGCAGTACCAGCTCTACAGCCGCGTCCACGCCACCTCGACACCGTCGGTCGCCTACCCTCACGATCCCGCGGAGCACACCCCAACATCCGCGGCCGACGCAGTCCGGGACATCCTCGCATCCGCCGAGGCGCAACACACCGTACGCCGCCGAGGTATCCCCGCTGACTACGTCTTCCCCTGCGACCTCGTGGAGAGGGGCCCGGGGCGCAAGGCGGTAAAGCTCGGGGAGGCGACTAGGGATGAGTATAGCCTCGCCCTCCTCACCTTGGTTAACCATCCCTCCTTCCCGGCCCACTCCCTCCAGGGCCTACATCACCACCACCTCACCGTCATGAGGGACATCCTCGTCCACCCCTGGCCGACCGTCCGCCAGTATTCAGAGACCATATTCTCCTGGATCGCGGACGGAAGGCTCCCCCAGGGGTGGCATGACCCTGTCGCCCTCAACGCGGTCAGGCTCGACTCCCTCACCACGCCTACCACCCCGGCAACACCAGCTCCCCGAGGCGACGACGGGGCCCGAGGCGCACACCTGCCCCGGCAGCAAGCCGACACAGCGGCACGCTCTACGGATAGGCACCTTCAGCGGGGCTCGCCTGGCAGGGCCTCTTTGGAAGCGCGGTAGTCGGGCCTCGTGCGTATCTGGCGATGGCGTTGGGGGAGGGTGCGCTGGCGTGGTGGACGAGGTTGCTGTGCACGGTGTCTGTGTGTTGGGTGTGGGTTGTTGGGGGGGGGTGGGGGGGGTGGGGGGTGGTTTGGTTTTGTTGTGTTGTGTGGTGTGTGGTGTTTGGGGTTGGGGTGGGGGGTTTTGGTTGCTGCGTCCAATGTGGCGGCGCCCTCTAGTGCAAGCGAGGCGGATGCCGCAGCAAGGAAGCCTGTCGCCAGGCTTCTGGGCGATTTTTGATGCCTCCGTCCTGCCCCCCGCCTGGCCCGGGGGGCTTAGCCCGGCGCCTCACAAGAACCATCTCCGAAAGCCACGCAACGCCCACCGACGGCCGCCCAGCGAACACCGATCGAAACGCCGCCCAGACGAAGCCGAGGATCTTCACCTCGCACCTCACACCTCAGATGACCCAGCCCAGCCTCACGGGAGACCCCCCCCAGACAGCCCAGACACCGACCACCACAGCACCAACCTTCACGAGACCGCCTTCATGAGGCCGCCCGACCCGACCCCGACTCCCACCCAGCCCAGCCCTGAGGACTTTGCTGCCCCCCTCCTCGACCCTCGCCGGACCTCCTCCCCCAGCCCTCGGGAGCGGGCCTACCCTTTTTTGGCCGCCCGCTCCCCCTCCACGTAGACCGCGGACTCTCCTCTCATCCAGGCTTGCCTCTCCGGGCTCCGCCTCGGGCGCCCCGCGCCCCCGCCTCGGGCGTGCCTCGAGCCCTCTCCTACTCTTTGGCGGAGGGCTCCTCGGCCCCCCCTATACCAACTCTGACACTGACACTGCTCCCTATGAGCCCCTCTCTGCTCCTCGCGAGCCCCCTGCTCCTCATGAGCCACCTGTTTTGCTCTGCCGCCTCAGTTTGTTTACCTCCTCAGTTACCTCCTCAGTTACCCTTGTTTGTACCGTACTCTGTCATTGTTGTTATTCACACTGTTCGTTGTATGTTCCCGAGGCGTCAATAAACGCCTCAGTTTTCCCACCTCCGCCTCTGTTCTTCCTTCTCGCGCATCGGTCGTAATGCGAAGCATTTCGTTTGATGCGAGGGAAGGGAGAGCGACTCACCCCCCCCTCCCCCCGCGCTGTCACCCAGCATTCGCGCCTCGCGCGACGCCCGCTCCTCACCCTCGCCCTCCCCCGGCCCTGAGCGACTCACGCCTCCCCTGCCACTACTCACCTTCCCCCTTATAAGGCTGCCCGCCAGCTCTCCTCAGACACTCTGCCTCCAGCCGCCTTCCAGCTCTCTGCCCGTTCTTCTCCACCCACCCACCCAACTCTCCCTCCTCTTCCCTCCCTCTCTGTGGCGGAGGGCTCCTCGGCCCCCCCTATACCAACTCTGACACTGACACTGCTCCCTATGAGCCCCTCTCTGCTCCTCGCGAGCCCCCTGCTCCTCATGAGCCACCTGTTTTGCTCTGCCGCCTCAGTTTGTTTACCTCCTCAGTTACCTCCTCAGTTACCCTTGTTTGTACCGTACTCTGTCATTGTTGTTATTCACACTGTTCGTTGTATGTTCCCGAGGCGTCAATAAACGCCTCAGTTTTCCCACCTCCGCCTCTGTTCTTCCTTCTCGCGCATCAATAGGTTTATGTAGGTGTTTTGATGCCTTTATCCGACTATACAGCTTTAATACGTCTATGTAGAAGTTGTTATCCTTATATCAGACTATACGGCTTTAATATGTCTATGTAGAAGTTGTTATCCTTATATCAGACTATACAGCTTTAATATGTCTATGTAGAAGTTGTTATCCTTATATCAGACTATACAGCTTTAATACGTTTATGTAGGTGTTTTGATGCCTTTATCAGACTATACAGCTTTAATACGTCTATGTAGAAGTTGTTATCCTTATATCAGACTATACGGCTTTAATACGTTTATGTAGGTGTTTTGATGCCTTTATCAGACTATACAGCTTTAATACATCTATGTAGAAGTTGTTATCCTTATATCAGACTATACGGCTTTAATACGTTTATGTAGGTGTTTTGATGCCTTTATCAGACTATACAGCTTTAATACATCTATGTAGAAGTTGTTATCCTTATATCAGACTATACGGCTTTAATACGTTTATGTAGGTGTTTTGATGCCTTTATCAGACTATACAGCTTTAATACATCTATGTAGAAGTTGTTATCCTTATATCAGACTATACGGCTTTAATACGTTTATGTAGGTGTTTTGATGCCTTTATCAGACTATACAGCTTTAATACATCTATGTAGAAGTTGTTATCCTTATATCAGACTATACAGCTTTAATATGTCTATGTAGAAGTTGTTATCCTTATATCAGACTATACAGCTTTAATATGTCTATGTAGAAGTTGTTATCCTTATATCAGACTATACAGCTTTAATATGTCTATGTAGAAGTTGTTATCCTTATATCAGACTATACAGCTTTAATATGTCTATGTAGAAGTTGTTATCCTTATATCAGACTATACGGCTTTAATAAGTTTATGTAGGTGTTTTGATGCCTTTATCAGACTATACAGCTTTAATAAGTTTATGTAGAAGTTGTTATCCTTATATCAGACTATATGGCTTTAATAGGTTTATGTAGAAGTTGTTATCCTTATATCAGACTATACAGCTTTAATATGTCTATGTAGAAGTTGTTATCCTTATCAGACGATACAGCTTTAATACGTCTATGTAGAAGTTGTTATCCTTATATCAGACTATACAGCTTTAATATGTCTATGTAGAAGTTGTTATCCTCATATCAGACTATACAGCTTTAATACGCTTATGTCAGAGTTTTGACGCTTTCATCAGACTATACAGCTTTAAATTTAACACGTTTATATACACGTTTTCATGCCATCAGACTATACAGCTTTAATACGTTTATGTAAGAGGTTTGATGTTTTTATCAGACTGTACAGCTTTAATACATTTATGTAGGAGTTTTGATGTTTTTATCAGACTATGCGGCTATAAATTTAATACGTTTATATAGAGGTTTTCGGGTATTCAGACTATACAGCTTTAATAAGTTTATATAGAAATTTGATGCTTTTATCAAACTATACAGCTTTAATATGCTATGAAGCGACTTCCAAAATAGCGTTACGTATTTGATCCAACAACAGCAAGTGGGATCCGAAAACAGGGTTATGCGCATCTCTGAGCCTGGAGTGCCACAAATACACCACTGATGAATGATAGCGCTGAGTTAATGCATGTGGTGGCTCGGTGTATAACATAGAGACAGCCCTTGACAACTAGTACTTGAACTAGACCCCATAATCAGTCGCCTGCGATGAATTGTCTAGGATATATCCCAGTGCAGTAAAGTTGTAGAGTTTTGATGCTATCAGACTATGCAGCTTTAATACATTAATGTCGAGTTTGGTGCTTTTATTAGACTATGCAGCTTTAATATGTTAATTTGGAGTTTGATGCTTTCATTAGACTATGCAGCTTTAATACGTTGATTTGGAGTTTGATGCTTTTATTAGACTGTGCAGCTTTAATACGTTGATTTGAAGTTTGATGCGTTTATTAGACTATGCAGCTTTAATACATTGATGTAGGAGTTTGATGCTTTTATGAGACTATACAGCTTTAATGCATTGATTTGGAGTTTGATGCTTTTATTAGACTATGCAGCTTTAATACATTGATGTAGGAGTTTGATGCTTTTATTAGACTATACAGCTTTAATATGTTGATTTGGAGTTTGATGCTTTTATTAGACTATGCAGCTTTAATACGTTGATGTAGGAGTTTGATGCTTTTATTAGACTATACAGCTTTAATACATTGATGTAGGAGTTTGATGCTTTTATTAGACTATACAGCTTTAATACGTTGATTTGGAGTTTGATGCTTTTATTAGACTATACAGCTTTAATATGTTGATTTGAAGTTTGCTGCTTTTATTAGACTATACAGCTTTAATATTGATGTAGGAGTTTGATGCTTTTATTGCTATACGCTTTTACGTTGATTTGGAGTTTGATGCTTTTATTAGACTATACAGCTTAATATTTGATTTGAAGTTTGCGCTTTATTAGACTATACAGCTTTAATACGTTGATTTGGAGTTTGATGCTTTTATTAGACTATACAGCTTTAATATGTTGATTTGAAGTTTGCTGCTTTTATTAGACTATACAGCTTTAATATGTTGATTTGAAGTTTGCTGCTTTTATTAGACTATGCAGCTTTAATACGTTGATTTGGAGTTTGATGCTATCAGACTATACAGCTTTAATACGTTGATGTAGGAGTTTGATGCTTTTATTAGACTATACAGCTTTAATACGTTGATTTGAAGTTTGCTGCTTTTATTAGGCTATACAGCTTTAATACGTTGATTTGGAGTTTGCTGCTTTTATTAGGCTATACAGCTTTAATACGTTGATTTGAAGTTTGCTGCTTTTATTAGGCTATACAGCTTTAATACGTTGATTTGGAGTTTGCTGCTTATCACCAACCAATCACCAACCGATCCTCAACCGATCGCCAACCCTTTTTTCCCTTGCATTTTCTTGCTTTTCTTGCTTTTCTTGCTTTTCTTGCTTTTCTTGCTTTTCTTGCAAGGAGGTTTCCGATGACTGATTTTTGAGTGTGGTCACAAGAGGTCGCAAAGCGGTCGCAAGCCTAATGTGACTGGGACTTAAAGCTGCATAGTCCGATGAAGCATCAAATTTTCAGAACCAAAAGGAACTTTCTAGAATTTATTCTACATATCTAACTTACATAATGGTCCACTTATTAAGCATTTGTCATCACATAGAAGGGAATACTGGGGCAATTTAATAGAACCTGTTACTGTTGAAGCCTATGGTGTCAGAGTTTTGGTGTGCTTGCCAAAACTAATTTGACATATTTGCACTTCAAATATCTCAAAATTTAGCCATTTAAAATAAAAGTTACTTCAAACTAAACTCAGGTAGAATACAACAATCAAATTAATATATTAATCTCAGAATAATGACAAAAACTGAAAACCATCGGACTATGCAACTTTAAGCAGTATGGTGACAAGTCGCAGTGTTTATCTGCATGCCAACCCAACAGGCTGATGAGCAATTTCTACAACTTTACCGCACAGGGCTATCTCCTAGACAATTCATCGCATACGACTGATTATGGGGTCTAGCTGTCAAGTCAAGTCTCTAAAGCCCTGTTCACACGGGGAATGTAAATCGATTCGTAGAAAGCGACTTGCCTAGTTCGCATCACATTTCCCGTGTGAACGGACGTCTGATGCGGATTAGGGCTGATTCGACTCACGTGATGCGGATCCTGTAAACCACCTATTGGTGGTAGTTTACGTGAGGCGATTTCTGTGATGCGGTTAATTTTGCCCGTGTGGACGCACTGATGCGGATTAAGGAAGTGACACGCATGCGCAGTCGAGACCTTAGTTTGTTGACTTTCCGGTCGATCAAAAGCGCATATTATATAATTTAATTAATGAAACCGCTATCTATGCACAGATATTTTTTTTGTCATTTATTTGTAGGGTTTCACTGCCCAGCAGAAGTTTTGACCGTTCCAAACCAATACGAATCATTAAATACATATCTAGGTCGAACCCACACTCTCTGGTGCCAGCATTGTCGAACCCAAAATGGCGCTGGTTAGCCTGGACTTGCTCATGCGCAGATATCCACTTCCGCCTCACGCAGTGCCCGTGTGAACGGGCGCTAATTCGACTCCTTTAGTTCGCCTTGTCTAGGTCGCTTCACATTTTGCCCGTGTGAACAATACTTATGTTATACACCGAGCCGCAACATGCATTAACTCAGCACTATCATTCATCAGTGGTGTATTTGTGGCACTCTACGCTCAGAGATGCGCATAACCCTGTTCTCAGACCCCGCTTGCCACTGTCGGATCCAATACATAACGCCATTTTGGAAGGCGCTTGATACCGTATTGAACTTTAAAGTTGTATAGTCTGATAAAAGCATCCAAAACTTCTATATTTTAGAAACGTATTAAAGCTGTATAGTCTGATAAAAGCATCAAATTCCTACATCAACATATTAAAGCTGCATAGTCTGATAAAAGCATCAAACTCCTACATTAACGTATTAAAGCTGCATAGTCTAATAAAAGCATCAAACTCCTACATCAACGTGTTAAAGCTGCATAGTCTGATAAAAGCATCAAACTCCTACATTAACGTATTAAAGCTGCATAGTCTAATAAAAGCATCAAACTCCTACATCAACGTATTAAAGCTGCATAGTCTGATAAAAGCATCAAACTCCAAATCAACGTATTAAAGCTGTATAGTCTAATAAACGCATCAAACTCCAAAATCAACGTATTAAAGCTGCATAGTCTCATAAAAGCATCAAACTCCAAATCAACGTATTAAAGCTGCATAGTCTAATAAAAGCATCAAACTCCAAACTAACGTATTAAAGCTGTATAGTCTAATAAAAGCATCAAACTCCTACATCAACGTATTAAAGCTGTATAGTCTGATAGCATCAAACTCCAAATCAACGTATTAAAGCTGTATAGTCTAATAAAAGCAGCAAACTTCAAATCAACATATTAAAGCTGTATAGTCTAATGGTGATTGGTTGGTGATTGGTTGGTGAATATAAACCACGATAAATATCCAGTTAAACACAATTCAAGGAAACCATATCAAGCAACTACAAATCCTGCAACAAGCAAACCAGAGACTGTGTGGGGATACCTTTGTGCATCCCGTCACTCTCCCAACACAAGTTACCGGGAGCAGTGGCCGAATCGGTATAGCCCGGGGCTCGCGTGTGGGAGATCGCCAATTCAGTTCCCGGTCGAATCAAATGAATGACTTATAAAATTGATACTTGTCGCTTCCTAGCCAGGCGCTCGGCATTAATACGATAGGGCAAGGACTGGTTAGCTCACTGACAGGATAATGTGACTGAGTGGGATATTGGGTCATGGTGCTGGTGGCCTGATTTCCCAGTGGGGCAGTACTATAAAGTCACCATGAGTGCGCACTGTCACAAGTCGGTACCCGTCCTGATATGACCTTAGATATTGCAAGGATGTAAAACTCTAACAACCAACCAACCCAACACATGTTTGGTTGTATTAATGGGGGGGGGGGCGGGCGGGAGAAGGGGGGGGGACATGAATAGTCTGCCAGGCAGCGTTTGCCATGGTAGTCCATACCAGGCCCCTTTAATGTTGCGCTGTGACTGGCTTCTAATGAGTCAGGCAGAACTGTGGGAGCATAGCTATCCATATGACCGTGTCATTTTATAACGGCCATTATGGTATATGTCATGTTGGCCCCGGGTCGCTTACCACATAATGTGGTATTATGCATAGCGCCAACTGGCTTGGTGTTCTCTGTGGCGGAGTGGTTAGAGTGTCTGACTTTTTTCTAGGTCAGACTCCTAATCTGAAGGTCGGTGGTTCGATTCCCCGTGCCCCCATCTCTGCCAATTTGGATTTCCACCGCTGTGTATAACTTACAGCGATATCAAAGGCCAGTTGCTCTCATACCATGTCCATGTGGTGTGGGAGGTTAAAAATCCCTTGGGTCGGTAAAAGTGTAGGCTCTGGCTTTCTATCGACAAACTGTCTAATGGTGAAAACAAGCCTATTCAGGTTTATCCATGATAGGCAGTATAAATCTTCAACAACAAAAAATATATATATTATGATAACCAACAAAACTACCACTAACCAGATGGGATGGCCGAATGAGTTGAGCGTGCGTCTCCCGTTTTGGTAGATCGTGGGATTCAAACCCTGCTTGAGTCAAACCAATGACTTAAAAATTGATACTTGTCGCTTCCTAGTCTGGCGCTTAGCATTATTAGGATAAGGCAATGGCTGGTTAGCTCAGTGACAGGATAATGTGACTGAGTGGGATGTGAGGTCATACTCATAGGGAGACCAGGCCACTGACACCATGACCCGATTTCCCATTCAGTCACATTATCCTGATACTGAGGTAACCAGTATTTGCCTTATCCTAGTAATGCTGAGTGCCTGGCTTGCTAGCGATAAGTATAAAATTGGTATGTCATTGGTTTGACTCGGCCGGGATTCAAACTCCTGACCTTTTCCAAAGGAGCCGGTGCTCTTACTGATTTGGCCACCGCGTCTGGTTTTTGACAAATGTGAAGATGATAGAATCTCCAACATCACTGGTTTTTTGTTTGTTTGTTATTGTTTTGCGTCCTAGCAACATCTAAGGTCATAGGACGGATACCGGCTTGTGATAGTGCAGCCAGGAATGAGAAATTTCTGATTTTTGTCATTCGTTTGATTCGACCGGGAACTGAATTGCCGATCTCCCCCACGCGAGGCCCAGTCTGTGGACATTTTTGATATAGGTGTAAATTTGAGGAGAAATAACAAAAATGGGGGTACGTTTCATGTAGTGCTCTCCAAGCATATGTATTGCACAATGCCCAGGTCTGCCTCGACATCATTTTGCTGTCATTAATGGGACTATTAAGGCCCACCTCACTCTGTCAATTTCCGATTTTTTCCTCCCATACCACTATCATCCCTGTAGTGTGCACTCATGGTGACTTTATAGTGCTGCCCTACTGGGAAATCAGGCCGCCCACACCTTGACCTGATATCCCACTCAGTCACATTATCCTGACACTGATCACACCAGTCCTTGCCATGTCCTAATAATGGCGAGCGCCTGGCTACGAAGCGACAAGTATCAAATTTTAAGTCATTGGTTTGACTCGACCAGGGTTCAAACCCACAATCCCATCGGTTCGGATCCCCCAAACTCCCAAAACAGGAGACGGACGCTCAACTCCTTCGGCGAGCCCGTCTGGTCCAACTTCACTGGTATGGACGAGTCTACTTATACTCTCACTTGGTGGTGAATTCAACTTTGCATTAAAGCTGCATAGTGCGATGAAATATCAAATTTTCAAAACCAAACCAATTATCTAGATTTGATTTTACATATCTAACTTAGATACTGATGCACTTATTAAGCATTCGTTTCTGCGTAGAAGGCAATTCTGAGGCAATTTAACAGAACCTGTTACTGCAGAAGTCTATGGTGTCAAAACTAATTTTCCATGTTTGCTCCACCCTGATATGACCTTAGATGTTGCTAGGACGTAAAACAACAACAAACAAGCAAACAAACAAACATCCATGTTTGCACTCAAAATATCTCAAAAGTTTAACATTTAAAATAAAAGTAACGTTGAACTAATGTAAAGTAGATACTAGTGATTAATCTAATATATTTATCTCAGAAAAAATACAGAAATTCAAAACCATCGGACTATGCAACTTCATTGAACATGGTTCTTATTGTTGGATGGAACACATTGCGGAATTGAGGTAGAGTTTGTGATTGGAGGCTAAGGCAGGGTTTAGGATTTTAGGGCTAGGGATTAATGTGGCTTACAGATTAAAATTATATAATTCTCTTAAAGCATGCAATTTTCCAATCCAAAAGACCTGATCTTACATACATGTAACATGCAACTTGAAATTGTGCTGCTTTTAGTGAGCTTTTCTTGCTACATAAAAGGAATAACAAGTCAATTTAATAGAACCAGTCAACTACTGCATGCCTATTATGTCAAGCATTTCCATGTGCATGCCAAATTTATTTACACTTCTAATTAATATCTCCAAAGTAGGTCATTTATAATAAAGTTGCTCTAAGTCTAAGTTCAAGTCAATTAGATATATAATGGTCAATCTACCGTACATGTCCCAATAGACACGCACTGTGCGAGTGTAGACACATGGATGGGCGTCTATTCAAAGTTAAAGAATTTCATGGATTTGTTTTTGTCGTGCCTTTGAAATAAATTGGGATTGTCTTATTTTATGTGCATTCAGTCTGAGTATGATCGTAAATTTTTATTTGTTTTTGTTGTGCCTCTGAAATAAAGTGGGAATGTCTTATTTTATGTGCATTCAGTCTGAATATGAGCGTAAATTTGTGCGTGCTTTCAATCTTGAAATGGGGGGTGTGCTTCTATTGGGTAGCGTGCTTTTATTGGGACATATACAGTAATGTGTTTACTTATAATAGAATATGGCAGAAATTCCAAACCATCAGGGATACCTTGGGATTGTGGAGATCAAGTATAATTCTCAGTTTGGGTTCTGTTCTAGCTGGTACCCATACTTACCGGTATAAACCCATACTTACCGGTGAAGTAAAGGAATAGGCGAAAGAACTTTGACCAATATGTGTGTTCCTAGTTCCGCATGGTTCCTCTGGGATGACAGTACGCCAGGTCACTGCTATCGCGTACATGCTGGAAGGTGGGAGAGGTTATGAATGCACATACACAATGATACGCAAAGTAATATGTTATCTCATGTAAACTATTTGCTAGGACAATTCCACTGCAATCTACATTAGACAAAATTGTATGGCAAGAACTCTATGAGGTTTTGTCATCAGGAGGCGTGTGGTCGAGTCAAACCAATGACTTAAAAAATTATACTTGTCGCTTCCTAGCCAGGTGCTCTGCATTACTAGGATAGGGCAAGGACTTGTTGGCTCAGTGTCAGGATAATGTGAGTGAGTGGGATATCAGGTCATGGTCTGGCAGCCTGGTTTCCCAGTGGGGACACGTCTTTATATGAACTTAAATGTTGCCAGGATATAAAACAACAACCAACCAATGAACCCAGTGGGGCAGCACTATAAAGTCTCCATGAGTGCGCAGTCACAAGTTGGTACCCGTCTTGATATGACCTGAGATGTTGCCAGGATGTAAAACAGCAACAACCAACCAACAAACCCAGTGGGGCAACCAACTAACTAACCAACCAACCAACCAAATAACCAAAAACAACCACCCAACCAACCAACTGACCAACCAACAGACCGACCAACCAACCAACTAACCAACCAACCAACCAACTAACCAAAACCAACCAATCAACCAACTAACCAACCAACTAACCAACCAACCAACCAACCAACCAACCAACCAAATCCAACCAACCAACCAATCAACCAACTAACCAACTAACCAACTAACTAACCAACCAACCAACCAACCAAATCCAACCAACCAACCAAAACCAACCAACCAACTAACCAAAACCAGCCACCGAACCAACCAACTGACCAACCAACCAACTAACCAAAACCAACCAACCAACCAACTGACCAACCAACAGACCGACCAACCAACCAACCAAATCAACCAACCAACCAACTAACCAAAACCAACCAACCAACCAACTGACCAAAACCAACCAAAACCAACCAACCAACCAACCAACCAACAGACCGACCAACAGACCGACCAACCAACCAACCAACCAAATCAACCAACCAACCATCCAACTAACCAAAACCAACCAACTGACCAACCGACAGACCGACCAACCAACCAACTAACCAAAACCAACTAACCAACCAACTGACCAACCAACTAACCAACCAACCAACTAACCAACCAAAACCAACCAACCAACCAACCAACCAACCAACCAACTACCCCATTGGGTTGCTTCAGAGTAAATCTGACGGGTTAGCCCGAGGCATTGTTAAGCGGGCTGCCTGTGCTTTGGCTGGTCACAGTGTGGATCAGAGCTGGCCGCAGATCAGAACGAGGCTCGATCCTCTTTACACGATTGGAAGGAGTAATAGTTATGACACTCATGTTGCACACCTGTTCCACGACATGTCTCTGCCTACCTGTAGGTTTTACCTGTGTCCTTCGTACCTGTGTCGTGGTGCTTCTCCCCCCCCCCCCCTGCTGCCTCTCACACCTGGGCTGGGAGTAGGTTTTATGTACCCCAAGTCTCTGGTGTAGAGTCTTCCACTAGAATAGGGGGGAGGAATAATTATTATGATGATGATGATGATGATGATAATAATAATGATAATGATGATAATGATAGTAATAGCAGGATCCATACAGGGCCTGAAAAGTCTTGAAAAGTCTTGAACTTCATTTTCCCCATTTTAAGGCCTTGAAAAGCCTGGAAAGTTGAATTTAACCTATTTTGGGTCATTAGTCCTGAAAAGCCTTGAATTCCATTAAACTGTCGCCACTGATATAAATTAGTTTGAAATCGTCATTCACCATTGTTTTTTTTCTCTTCCTGAAATCCAAATGGAAATAGTCCTGAATTCCTCTTGAAAACAGCCTTCAAAAGCCTTGAAATATCCTTGGATTTCATATCTTCACATGTGTATGCACCCTGTATTAGTAGTAATAACAGTAATCGTAGTAATAATAATAACAATACTAATAAATAATGAAAAGTAATACAAAGAATAATTGAAAATAACAATATAAAAATAATTGAGAAAAATATTATAATAATGACGATGCTGATACCAATAATGATAATAATAATAAATAAATATTAAAAATTTTAAAAGTTAAAAAGAAAAATTAGTGTTGAGTCGTGTCCACGTGACCTTTGGGAGTCTGGTTTAGTGCATTGACATTGGGCGTGGGTAGGGATGGGGAAAGAATAACGCATTTGTAAAGCGCCGCTCGCTATTTCATGTGTGCAATGTTGACGGCAGAGAACTTAGCAGTAGAAGCTTCTTTCCATTGGCCGGATCGGTAGAGTACATGCTTCCCGTGCGGAAGGTCGAGAGTTCGAATCCCAGCCGAGTTAAACCAATGACTTATAAAGTTTATACTTGTCGCTACCTAACCTGGTCTCCCGGTGGGGCAGCACTATAAAGTCACCCTGAGTGCGCAATGTAACAAGTCAGTACCCATCCTGATTTGACCTTAGATGTTGCTAGGATGTAAAACAACACAATGAGTGCACCAGTATCTAACTTGGATATGTACGCCTACCAGTACCAATGTAGGATCAAATCTAAATTTAAGTGTTTGGGTTTTGGAAATTTGGTGAAATGTCATTGGGTTCGACTCCTCGCCGAGTCACACACACTAAAAACTGTCACTAATTGCTACATGTCAGTCACCGCCTATTCGGCAAGACTGGTTGTCTGATAATGATATCCGTCCTGACATGATCTCAGGTGTTGTTAGGACGCCAAGCCCCACTCACTAGTGCCCTTTGATACGAAGCTGTAGAATTTGTTGAAGGGTGTTTTTTTGTGTGTACAAACCAGCTGCTGTACTGGGGAGTGTGAGCTGGTGTAACTTACTGTAAGTACTGGCACATGTGTTTCTTGCATATGTATGAGGCTATTGAATGCATATGTTGTATTGGTATCAGTATATTTAGCTGGCAGTGTTCATCAGTCAGAGTGGTACAGAGGTGTGTGTAGGCATATATATGTATATGCCGTCCTGATATGACCTTAGATGTTGCTGGGACGTAAAAACAACAAGGTACATATGAGGTACAGAAGGGGTCATCAAGTGCAATGGACTCTCTCAGAACCAGGATTACGTAATTTTACGCTCAATCGAACCCTACTATACTACTTATATAACTATATATGTTATATATATACATACATATGTGCATATGTGTGTTGGTTGTTGGTTATATATATAACGCCGAGAGCAGGAGTCGAACCTACATCTCTTTGCATTCCGGGCCAGTGTGCTAACCATTACACCACCTAGGCGCAACGGCATTGTCAAGACAAAGCAGATTGAGAGGGAAATAAGAGCAGAGTGGGGAGGAGTGCAGTCGGGGTGGGGCAAGCAGAATTAGATATATATTAGGGACGTGACAGAGACAAAGACACAGAAAGAGACCCAGTGAGACAGAGACAGAGACAGAGACAGAGACAGAGAGAGAGAGAGAGAGAGACAGAGACAGAGACAGAGACAGAGACAGAGACAGAGACAGAGACAATAGGTCAGACTGAGAACAAGCAGAGAAATTAGGGTGGGGAGGAGTGCAGTGGGGGTGAGGCAAGCAGAATTAGGGATATATTATTAGCGAAGTGAGAGAGACAGAGAAAGAGACAGAGAGGGACAGAGACAGAGAAAGTGACACAGACAGACAGATGGACAGAGACACAGAAAGAGACTCAGAAAGAGACACAGAGAGACAGATATGGACAGAGACACAGAAAGAGACAGAGAGAGAGACAGACAGAAAGGGACAGGGACACAGAAAGAGACAGGGAGAGAGACAGGGACACAGAAAGAGACAGGGCGAGACAGAGAAAATATGGTTAGGCGAGGGATAGGAGAGAGACAGGAGGGGAGGGAGAGAGTGAGGGAGGGAGGGAGAGGGGGGCTGAGGATAGGGGAGGGAGGGAAGAAAGGAGGGGGCTAGGGAGGGATGGGTCTGGGGAGGGAGGTGGAGGGGGATTGGGAGTTGGAGGGAGAGAGTGAGCTGTGGGGAGAGGGAGGGGGGGGGGACTTGGGGAGAGGGATAGGGAGAGTGGCTAGGGAGGGAGAGCGGAGGGGAGGGGTTGGGGAGTGGATGGGGAGGGGATGTGGAGGGAGGGTCGACAGGGACGGTGGAGGGAGACATCAACTATCGCCGATCGATTGTGAAGAGAAGAATAACCCAACCTCCTATCATTTAGCCTGAATTACGATTACAAATTAAAACAACCATTTGGCAATTTCAAACAACTGACTTGACAGGTGGAAATGGTCGTCAGCGCGCAGATTACGCAGCTCATTTGCACCAGAACGAGGCGCTGGCGCCGGCCGGTACGCACCAGCGCACACCAGACACCTTCCGCCTCATTAGGGCTGGGGGGTAATTGGACTGCTGGTTAGTAATTTGTGGGTGGGTGGGGTGGGGGGGTGGAGTGGAGGTGGGGGTTGGGGGTGAAGTGAGAGGGGTGGGGTGGGGGTGGAGGTGGGGGTTGGGTGGAAGTGAGTTGGGGTGGGGTGGAGGTGGGGTGGGGTGGAGTGAAGTGGAGTGAGATAGGGTGGAGTGGGGTGGGTGGGGTGAAGTGAGATGGGGTGGGGTGGAGGTGGGGTGGGGTTGGGGGTGAAGAGAGGGGATGGTGAGGTGGAGGTAGGGTGTGGGGGGTGAAGTGAATGGGTGGGGGTTGAAGGTGGGGTGGGGGTGAAGTGAGATGGGGTGAGGTAGGGTGGGGTGGGGGTGAAGTGAGATGGTGGGGGGGTGGAGGGGGGTGGGGGTGAAGTGAGATGGGGTGGGCGGAAGTGGAGTTGAGGTCGGTTGAAGTGAGATGGGTGGGGGTGGAGTGGAGGTCGTGGGGGGTGAAGTGAGATGGGGTGGGGGTGGAGGTGGAGTTGGGTGGGGTGGAGTGAGATGGTGGGGTGGATGGGGTGCGGTGGGGTGAAGTGGAGAGGGTGGGGGTGAATGGAGCTGGGGTGGCGGGTGGGGGTGAAGTGAGATGGGTGGGGGTGGAGGTGGGGTGGGGGTGGAGTGAAGGGAGGGGGTGGATCCCCCTCCCCAGTCAGATTACCAGGGCTGTATTTGTGAACGCAGGCGGATGCTTAGTGGGGGAAGGGGAGGAGGAGAGGGAAGGGGGGGGGGGAGGTGGAAGGGAGGGAGAGGGAGGGAGAAGGGAGGAGGAGGGAGGGCGGGGGTCATTGGAAAAGATTGCCAAACAAAACGAGGCTCTAGCTGCCCAGCCCTGAGTGTTGGCGGTGTGTTAGTGGGTAAACAAGCCCCCACCCCCACCCCCACCCCCACCCCCACCCCCCAAAAAACAGGAAAAATTTTAACCACCTCCAAAACTGCTTGTTTGCGGTATGTGGGCCGGACAAGCCTGGAGGGACGGGATTAAACGATGGTCTTTCACTTTTTGAAACAAAAGAACATTTAAATGATTGATTCTGGGCCTCACATGGGGGAAGTTTTGTTTGTTTGTTGTTGTTTTACGTCCAAGCAACATCTAATGTCATATCGGGACAGGTACCGACTTGTGACGGTGTGCACTCATGTCAACTTTATAGTGCTGCCCCACTGGGAGACCAGGGCCGCGTTCAAGGTCCGTCTCGGAGGCGCCTCGGAGATGGCACTGACGTTACGCTAGTCTGAATGGCAAAAGCAGTTTGCTGTCTCGAAAATTGCCGCCCCCATAGGCGGCGGACATTTGCAATGGAAAAGCAATGCTGTGATTGGCTGAAACAACTGGATACGGCGGCCATTTTCGAGGCGCTTTTTGCCTCCTATCTGAAAAGGGAGGCGTCTCCGAGACATCGCCGAGACACACCCTGAACGGAAATGGGCCAAAAAGCATCGCCGAGACGTTGCCTAGGAGCCTCCGAGACGGACCTTGAACGCGGCCCAGGCCACCATCACCATGTGCCGATATCCCACACGGTCACATTATCCTGATATTAATCTGCTAACCAGTCCTTGAACAATCCTATTAATGCCAAGCACCAGGATCGATAGCAATAATTGTCAATTTGAATATGGCCTATGCTGCCGACACGGCGTAAAGCAACCACCAATCAATCAGTCAATCAATTTTATAAGTCATCGGTTTGAATCGGCTGGAATTGAAATTCTCAACCTTTTGCAAGTGAAGTCTGCGCTCTACCGATTCGGCCACCACGTCCGGTCGGTCACGTGCGAAAAAGATCAGATAACCGTAACATGATGGTTATCTCATCAATTTATATTTTACATAGATGTAAAGGGGAGATTTCCAGCTTTCATTTGCAACACAAAGATGTAAAAAATTCAAATATTAGATTTTAACTCTCCATGTGACACTTCTGGCCTGTTGTTTATGAAAAGTCATGCTAAGCCTTGGGTAAGAGGAGCTTTCAGTTCTCATGGGCGGGGTGGGGGGGGGCTTTCCTTTTTTTATTTAAAACTGTACTCGAACTGACAACCTTCGTGCGTTGGTGGGCTACATATATTACAGGGGGGGGGGGGGCGTGGCGGGGGGGGGGGTCACACATGGTTTACTCTGGGCTTCCTGTCCAGGTAATTTGCCATGGAAGCATTATGTATTATGAGAGCGTGACGTAATAAACACATAATTAGCCTCCTCTAGGGCTCACTAATATTTCATCGTCATTTTTTAATAGAACCCCATCAACCTATCCGACTGTCCTCACATTTTGCTGGTCTTTGGAATTAATTGTACAATTTCTTAAACTTGTTTAAACATTTGTTGATTAAGGAGGGGAAATTTCAATTGCAGACAATTGGGAAGCAAACACGCAACGTCATTTGGTCATGTGCATATATAGTCTGTGCAAATAATCTGGGTTAAGATCAGACGGGATGGCCAAATGAGTTGAGCGACCGTCTCGCGTTTTGGTAGATCGTGGGATTTGAGCCCACAAATTTGAACCCTGGTCAAGTCAAACCAGTGACTTAAAATGTTATAGTCGTCGCTTCCTAGCCAGGCGCTAGGCATTATGAGGATAGGTCAAGGACTGGTTGGTTCAGTGTCTGGATAATGTGACTGAGTGTGATATCAGGTCATGGTGCTGGCAGCCTGATTTCCCAGTGGGGAAGCACTATAAAGTCACTATGATTGCACACTGTCACAAGTCGGTGCCCATCCTGATATGACCTTAGATGTTGTCAGGATGTAAAACTCCAACAAACAATCAACTAATCTGGGTCAATTAAACAGGTTATAGTTACAGTGGCTGCTTCCCCTGCGGGAGATCATAGAGGGTCGATCCTTGGCCGAGTCAATGGAAAAACTTCACAAATTTGAAATTGTGTATGTTGTATCATAATGCTAGCAGCATATTGTATCAGGAGCGCAGCACTATAAAGCTACCAGGATATGCACTTTCAGTAATTGGTGCTGGAGCTCACAATGTTGTTTGAATGACAGTGTGCACTCATTTCGATTTTATAGTGCTGCTCCACTGGGAGACCAGGCTACTGGCACTATGATCCAATATCTCTCTGTCACATTATCCTAATACTGAGCCAACCAGTCATTAATCCTATGAACGCCGAACACCAGGCTAGGTAGCGGCAAGTATCGATTTTGTAAGTCATTGATTTGGCTGGGTTCGAACCCATGACCTCCCGTAGAAGCCAACCAGCCAGTGCTCTTACCGGTTCGATATCTGATCATGGTGACGTTTAGATAAAAGATTCACCCTGGACTTGTAGTACACGGGTGAACGACAACGTAGTGTAAATACGGGCGAAAATAGCTTTAGTATGGAACAGGAACTAGAAACTGTGGTTCCATGATCAAATGGATACATATATTGGCACAGAGTTGGTGAAATGGGAGAGATTGCAAAAAGACAAGATGGCGGCCATAGAACACCGTCGATTTCACCATTAAATTCTATTAAATTCTATGTTTTATTATATTTTTCAACTCAAAGGTAGTGGGGAAATATGAAGACACATAAAAAGAATAAATGTTGCTTCTTAGACAGCTTTTATATAGGGCTGGTATTCACCCGTGTACTGCGAGTACAGGGTGAATCATTTATATAGGTGACGTTCTGTTGGCCGCCATCCACTTGGTTAGAGTCCCTCTGTATAACCGATCTGGCCCAATACGCATGCGCTGTCACAGCCTGTTGCAGACCCCCCCCCCCCCCCCTCTCTCCTACCATCCGTATCAACGAAGGCTGACACGGTGTAATTAGGTCAATCTCCCTCAAATTGGGTCATCAAGCTTGTAAAACGGCGTGTAGATACATTTACCTCACACGCCACATCCGGTATGAGTTAAAGTTGCACAATCCGATGCTTTTAAGTTTCTGCTATGTTTTTCAAATAAAAATATTAATTTGATTGGTTTAATTTAAATAATTTACATTGTAGATGGGATGGCCGAATGAGTTGAGCGTCCGTCTCCCGTTTTTGTTTTTGTTTGTTTGTTTGTTGTTTTACGTCCTAGCAACATCTAAGGTCATATCAGGATGGGTACCGACTTGTGACAGTGTGCACTCATGGTGACTTTATAGTGCTGTCCCACTGCGAAACCAGGCCACTGGCACCATGACCCACTATCCCACTCAGTCACATTATCCTGACACTGAGCTAACCAGTCCTTGACCTATCCTAATAATGCCGAGCACCAGGCTAGGAAGCGACAAGTATCAATTTTTAGGGCAGTGGTTTGACTCGACCAGGGTTCGAATCCCACGACCAAACGATCTACCAGCACCAGAGACGGGCACTCTAACTCATTCGGCCATCCCGTCTGGTCCCCGTTTTGGTAGATCGTGGGGTTCTAACCCACGTTTTCGAACCCTGGTCGAGTCAAACCGATGACTTAAAAGTTAATACTTGTCGCTTCCTAACCAGGCGCTTGGCATTGTTAGGATAGAGCAAGGACTGGTTGTTTCAGTGTCAGGATAATGTGACTGAGTGGGGTGTTGATTTATAGCACGTCCTCTATGGTGACATCCCAAGCAGAAGGTCAGAAGGTCATAGGTACCAACCCCGAGTAAAACTCAAATGACTTAAAGTTGCATAGTCCGATGACAACATCAAATTTTCAAAACCAAAATAATTATCTAAATTGGATTCTACATATCTACCTTCGATACTGGTGCACTTATTAAACATTTGTCGCCACACAGATGGCAATAGTGAGGCAATTGAATAGAACCTGTTACTGCAGAGGGCTATGGTGTCAGAGTTTTGGCAAGGTTACCAAAATTAATTTAGCATGGTTGCACTTCAAATATCTCAAAAGTTAGCCACTTACAATAAAAGTTACTTCAACTTAAAGTAATGTACATTATAACGATCAACCTAATGTATTTATCTCAGAAAATCTATATTAAAAAAAAACACATCGGACTATGCAACTTAAAAAAAATTATACTTGTCGCTACCTAGATACAAGATTCACCCCGTACTGCTTCAGTAGGGGTGCAAACCAACCCTATGTAAAAGCTGTCGAAAGTGCGGGTCAAAGAATTGAGAGCCTAATTTCACAATCTAAGAAGCAACATTTATTCTTTACATATGTATTATTGAGAGCCCGCTACCTTTGAGTTGAAAAATATAATATAATATCTAGTTTAATGCAATTTAAAAGTGAAATCAACGGCGTTCTGCGGCCGCCATCTTGTCTTTTTGCATTCTCTCCCATTTCACCAACTCTGTGCCTACATGGGTAGCCATTTGATACTGGAGCCACAGTTTCTAGGTGATGTTCCATACTAACGCTATTTTCGCCCGTATTTATATAAGGCTGATCTTCACCCGTGTACTACAAGTACCGGGTGAATCTTTTATCTAGTCGCTACCGAGCCTGGCACTCGGCATTAATAGGATAGAGTAACGACTGGTTGGCTCAGTGCCCGAATAATGTCGCTGATTCGGATATCGAGCCATGGTGTCCAAAGGAGGCTTGGTTGGTTGGTTTTATGTCCTGACAACATTTTCAGAGGAGGCAGCACTACAAAGTTGCCATGAGCGCGCTCAAGTCTGTACCCATCCTGATATGATATGACTTTAGATGTTGCCAAAAAAAATCGCAACAATTTTTTTAATTTAACTATGGCGATACCCACCCATTGTAATGCTGGTTGAATTTCCCTTTTGATGAAACTCATATCAGACTGCTACTATCCCGCCCTCCCAGTCTGATATACAGTAAAACCTCTCTAACCGATCACCTCCATAGATCGACCACTCCTCTATATCGATCGCTTTATTAGGGTCCCAAACGATTGCCCATACAATACCATTGTAATGACAAATAAAAACACTCCCTAAACCGACCACCTCCCTAAATGGACCATTTAAGATTATTATTCATCATGTGGGTGTGTTGTGATGAGTGGGTGTTGCGCGGGTGGGGGTGGGGGTGGGGGTGGGGGTGGGAGATGATGGTGAATCTACGCAGCGTCACTGACAAAGGGCCTCATTCATGATGTTCTTAGACTAGTTGGTGTTCCAAAAAAAGGACACTCGAGTGGGCGATATAAGGAGCACTTGGCAGGGCGCCGTGTGAAATGAACACGGGCGGGGACAGTATGACAGTCAGCTGCCCCTAGTTTGGATGTCATGTTCTAAAATATTCCGATATTCAGCAATGGGGGGAATGCAAATGTTCTATTACTGATCGGTGTACGTGACCAGGTGCATGTATGTATATATATATGTATGGGTTGGTGGCGCCTGAGTGGGATGTAAATAGACATAGTGGTGCTGGCAGGTCTGGGTGTGATTGCACTCAGGGCCTACCCCCTCTGCTGGGATAGGGATCACCACACTGAAAAGGTCAAGGTTGGTGGTGGCCATGGGGGCCATACAGCTTGCGGTGGTGGGCAGACCACTGGTTGCCATGGGGACCAGGAATGCTGGATCCCTATTGCTAGGGCCAAGAATGCTTGATTCCCATTGGGAGAAAGGGATGGGCGATACTCTACAATGAACTCATGTAACTATATAAGCAATATACCAGAGGGCTGGACTCTCTCTTCTTCTTCACACTTTATACTCTTCCTTTCTCGTTGTCTGTATTGTTTTCACCATAGCCTGCCTACACAGCCACATATTTGAGCATTAGACTCTACAACATGATGCGCGTGGCGGACAGAGACTCTCCGAGGTACTCAGGAGCAGGCCACGTGACCTGGACCACTGTGTTTACATTCTGTAGAGTTATACTGAGTTATACACTGCAGCGTTAGGTTATACTCATTTACAATCTAGAATTAGTTTTTCATTGAGGTACAGACTTTAACATAAGGTTGTACTGAGTTACATACTGTTGAATTAGCTTACACTGAGTTACAGACTGTAGAGTTTGGTCACAGTGAGTTACAAACTGTTGAGTTAGCTTACATTAAAGCTGGATAGTCTGATGAAGCATCAAATTTTCAAAACCAAAATAATTATATCGATTTGACTCTACATATCTAACTTAGATATTGATGCACATATTAAGCATTTTGCCACATAGAAGGAAACACTGAGACATATTAAGCATTTATTCCCACATAGAAGGAAACACTGAGACAATTTCATAGAACCTGTTACTGCTGAAGCCTATGGTGTCAGAGTTTTGGCGTGCTTGCCAAAACTAAGTTTACATGAATGAATTTCAAATATCTCAAAACTTATCCATTTAAAATAAAAGTTACTTCAACCTGAAATAAGGTAGATTATAACGATCAATTTAATATATTTATCTCAGAAATATTACCAAAAGGCAAACCCATCGGACTATGCAACTTTTAGTTACGGACTGCAGAGTTTGGTCACACTGAGTTACAGACAGCAAAAGTTGGTCAGACTGAGTTACAGACTGTTGAATTAGCTAAACTGAGTTACAGGTTGAAGTTTGGTCATACTGAGTTACAGACTGCAGAAGATGGTCACACTGAGTTACATACTGCAGAGTTAGATTACTGAGTTACACTTACAGACTGTGGGGTGAGGTTATGGAGGTACAGACTGGATTTAGGTTAGTGAGTTACAGACCTTAGAGTTCGGTTACTGAGTTACAGACTGCTGAGTTAGGCTACATTAGGTTACTGAGTTCCAGACTGCTGAGTTAGTTTACTGAGTTACATACTGTAGTGTTAGGTTACTGAGTTACAGACTGCTGAGTTAAGTTACTGAGTTACAGACTGCTGAGTTAGGTTACTGAGTTACAGACTGTAGTGTTAAGGTTACTGAGTTACATACTGTAGTGTTAGGTTACTGAGTTACATACTGTAGTGTTAGGTTACTGAGTTACAGACTGTAGTGTTAGTTTACTGAGTTACAGACTGCTGAGTTAAGTTACTGAGTTACAGACTGCTGAGTTAGGTTACTGAGTTACAGACTGTAGTGTTAAGGTTACTGAGTTACATACTGTAGTGTTAGGTTACTGAGTTACATACTGTAGTGTTAGGTTACTGAGTTACAGACTGCTGAGTTAGGTTTCTGAGTTACAGACTGCTGAGTTAGGTTACTGAGTTACAGACGGTGGAGTTAGGTTACACTGAGTTACTCCGTAGCCTTTGTCGAGCCGCTGTCAGTGTCACCGTGTAGGTAGGCTTCCCACAACAGAACACTTGTCTTCCTTTGTCTGCGCATGTGCAGTTTACACAGCCTCACACCACCTGCCCTCCCTCAGTCCCGGAGGGGATCGTGTGTATGTGTGGAGGGGGGGGGGGGGGGGGGGATTATGGGGGGATACGGGGGGCGTCATCTTAATATTTCTTAGAATTGTCAGCCAATACAGTGACCTCAGCACCTACTCAGCCACCACCACCACACCTCCACCACAATCACCACCACCACCACCACCACCACCATCACCACTACCACCACCATCACCACCACCACCACACCTCCACCACAATCACCACCACCACCACCACCACCATCACCACCACCACCACCACCATCACCACCACCACCACACCTCCACCACCACCACCATCACACCACCACCACACCACCATCACCACCACCACCACCACCACCACCACACCTCCCCACCATCACCACCACCACCACCACTCACCACCACCACCACCACCACCACACCACCCTCCTCCACTCCACCTCCACCACCACCACCACCACCTCCCACCACCTCCACCACCACCACTACACCACCACACCTCCACCACTTTGGCACAATGACTGTGCTGCTGTCTGTGGGTGCCTTTGGCGCTGGTTCCTGCTGTGCGCGCACTAGACAAGGTCTGTGATTGGAGAGTGTGTGGCCATCTTCAGAGTGCATTAGTTATTGACGGCCACTAAAAAGTGATGAGTCATCACGGGCGTGTGAGGTGGCGCCCCGAAAGAGGGCGGAGATGGGGGGGGGGGGGGGGTGGGTGTAAGGGGGGGGGACCAGGAGACCCACCCCCCCTCTCCCTGGAAATCACGCTCCCCCCCCCCCCCTTTCTGAAGCACAGCGTGGTCACACTGGTTGCCATTGAGTGGCGCCATGTGCAGCAGTCTGTGATTGGGGAGTGTCCAAGAGCGCGGAAGAGCCCCTCCCCCAACCCTCCCCCAACCCCAACACCCCATCCACCACCACCTCCACCAGCAAGCACACACACACACACACACACACACACACACATACACACACACACACACACTGGAAGCAGGGTGCAGATAGGGAGGCAAGGAGACATATTTTTTGGGGGGTGGGGGTAAATATGACGAATACGTCAACCGTCAGCAGCGAAACACTGGTCTTTCGGCCATGTGTGATGATGGTTGTTTACACAGTTCTTTTGGTAAATGATAAGAAAAGTTAACAGTGGGACGACATAGTCTGATGGTTGTGCGTTTCTGTCATTTTCTGAGATACATATATTAGGTTGATCGTTAGAAGCTGTCTTACATGAGCTTGAAGTACCTTTGATTTAAAGTTACAAACTTTGGAGATATTTGAAGTGTAAACACGGGAAATTAATTTTGGCATGCTTGCCAAAACTCTTTATCCCATAGGCTTCGATAGTCACAGGTTCAATTAGAATCACTTAGTATGCCCTTCTAAATAGCAACAAATAATTAACAAGTGCATCAGTATCTAAGTTGGATATGTGGTTCAAATCTAGATTATTCTTTCGAAAATTTGATGCTTTTATCGGACTATGCAACTTTAAGTCCGGTGTATTTCATGTTCTACACATATGTACACTGAGAAAAAGGTTTTTTAAAAGTGTTTTTTTTTTAGCAAGACTGAGATTTCTCCCAAACATACAGTTCTCCAGATGTAATACAACAGACAGGCAAGCATCTAGCAACCATCGGATGACCTTCACCTTTCACTGTCAAGTTTTGTTTGTTTGTTGTTGTTTTATGTCCTAGCAACATCTAAGGTCATATCAGGACAGGTACCGGCTTGTGACAGTGCACACTCATGGTGACTTTATGGTGCTGCCCCACTGGGAGACGAGGCCACCAGCACCATGACTTGATATCCCACTCATTCACATTATCCTGACACTGAGCCAACCAGTCCTTGCCCTATCCTAATAATGCCGAGCGCCTGGCTAGGAAACGACAAGTATCAATGTTAAAGTCATTGGTTTGACTCGACCAGGATTGGAAGCCATGACCCCATGGTCTACCAACACGGGAGACGGACGCTCTAACTCATTCGGCCATCCCGTCTGGTCCCCTTTCACTGTCAACTAATCACATGCACAATCATTAGTGTGTCGCTAGAATGAAGTATTTTAAAGACGGGATAACCATTTTTCTGGTGCGTTCATACAGATCTGATCATAGTTCTGTAATGGTGCTGTCACATTACAACGCTTCTCGCCAACGCGCGTCAACGTATGTGATTTTTTTGGCGCAACGTCGGGATACATCAGGAAGCGTTATGCGCGCGTTAGGCATGCGTTGGTATTCATTGATGCACGGCGACAGTCAGCCATGGTCGGCACCGCGTGTCAGTGGATCGGCGAAGTTTTGTGCTTGCGCAAAACTTTCAACAGTGCCAACATTATGGCGACGTTAAGAGCACGTTGGAGGCGCTGGAATAACGTTATGCGAATGCTAGGCACACGCCGCATGCACATGAGGGTCGTTCCCATACGTTGCACCAAACCGTTGCTTTGTTTGTTCATTGTTGTTTTACGTCCTAGCTACATCTAAAGTCATATCAGGACAGCGCACCAAAACACACTACCAATTCGTTGCGCTGACGCCGAAAAGTTTGACGTTTCTCGACGATTAAAAGTGATTTTGCGCATTGGCGGCGCACCGGCGAGAAGCGTCGTAATGTGACAGGGCCATTAGAGAAGTACATGAGATCCATTGAACATGTGTGAATTTGATCAATTTTGACGTCGTCGTTGAATGCGTTACCAAGAGGGAAGAAGTAGGTATCGCACCATCGAATGACTTCCCATATATAAACTTAAACGTCAATGGTTTGACTCGGCCGGGGTTAGACCCATGACCATCCCATCCGGTTTATCCTTGTTGTGGTTTTTTTAATGAGGAGGAAGAGGAGGAGGAGGACAATAATTAAAAATGTAAATAATATTCCTTACAATTATATTAAAATCGAGAGATGAATAACATTTAATTAATAACGTTACCAGCGTTAGTAATTTGTTTGGGGGCGGGGGGGGGGTGGTTGCCACAAATGTGATACCATGCCTGGAGACAGGACTCGAACCCCCATTTCTGCCATTCTTGGGCGAGCGTTGTAATCACTATTAATTAGGCTTCCTGATGCAATCAATCTACCCACACCTACCTGTGTATATGGCATTTCAGCTGGGGATCTGAGTGCAACTGAGTAACAACCTCTATGCATCATTAATATTTATCACTTTTGGAATATTTATAAAAATGGTTAACTTTGTGGCTTTGTTTCTTTCAACTGAATCACATTTTAACATTGACCAGACGGAATGGAGTTAAGTGTCCGTCTCCCGTTTTGGTAGATCGTGGGGTTCGAACCCACTAGTTCGAATCCTGGTGGAGTCAAACCAATGACTTAACAATGTATACTTCTCACTTCCTAGCCAGGCGCTCAGCATTATTACCATAGGGGAAAGGACTGGTTGACTCAGTGTCAGGATAAAGTGACTGGAGTAGGATATCACGTCATGGTGCTGGCATCCTGGTCTCCCAGTAGGGCAGCACTATAAAGTCACCATGAGTGTGCACTGTCACAAGTCGGGACCCATCCTGATATGACCTTAGATATTGCCAGGACGTAAAACTCCAACAACCAAACAACCATTATGGCATTAATGGCATTAATGGCGTTAATAACTGCAGGGATGAAATCTCCGCGGTTGTCGCGGATTTCCGCTATTTTTGATATTTTTATTATTAACGTTAAACAACATTCCAACGAATTAGGATGTATATATATGACAACATGAAGTTGGGTAGTTCGAATCCTGTTTTTATATGACCTTAGATGTAGCTAGAACATAAAACCCCAACTAAAACCAGCTAGGCATGGGGACCATAATAGATTAATACAGTCAAAAGAAGACTAGTTGAAACCTGACTTACGGCATTTTCCCGCGATTCCCTGACTGCTAAATCTATGGGGGAAAATCCGCTTTTTCGCGGAAATCCCCCGTTGGGTGTGATAATAATCTCGGCTTGATTTCCGCGTTTTTTTGCTGCAGACTCACTTTCATTCCTGTAACTGCGAATATTACTGGCTCAGCTGCTCCTTTAACAACTACAATGCCTGTATTTAGGACCCACATAACATGCTCCTGGCCTCTGCCTGCATGTACATAATTGCTGCAACCAAGTCGTGACGACCTAGAAATGAAACGTTTTGGAAGTTCTTTTTTCTTTTATTTTTCTTTCTTTTTTTTCTTTTCTTTTAAAAATTATTTGTAAAGCTATCATAATTGAGTAAATATGGAAGTTAGCTATTAGTGTTACAGTGCGTGCTATAATGGTACATTCCTACGTGAGGATAATGGATCCCTCAGGCACAGTGAGAGAGGGCAGGTTCAGATAGGCTGGGGCAGGCTGTGGCAGGTTGGAGCGAGTTTAGGTAGGTTGGGGAAGATTCAGGTAGGGGAAGGTAGGTTGTGACTGTTTGGAGCATGTGGGGGATTGTTACTGTAACTTGTAAGGGCAGGTAGGCTGGGGCAGGTTGGAACGAGGTTAGGCAGGTTGGGGCAGGTTGGAGCAGGTAGAAGCAGGTTGGGGCAGGTTGGAGAGGGTTTAGCTAGGTTGAAGCAGTGTTAGGTAGGTTGGGGCAGGCAGGTAGAAGCAGGTTGGGGCAGGTTGGGACAGGTTGGAGCATGTGGGGGATTGTTACTGTAAGGGCAGGTAGGCTGGGGGAGGTTTGGGCAGGTTGAAACGAGGATAGGCAGGTTGGGGCAGGTTGGAGCAGGTAGAAGCAGGTTGGGGCAGGTTGGAGAGGGTTTAGCTAGGTTGAAGCGGGGTTAGGTAGGTTGGGGCAGGCAGCTAGAAGCAGGTTGGGGCAGGTTGGGACAGGTTGGAGCATGTGGGGGATTGTTACTGTAAGGGCAGGTAGGCTGGGGCAGGTTTGGGCAGGTTGAAACGAGGTTAGGCAGGTTGGGGCAGGTAGAAGCAGGTTGGGGCAGGTTGGAGAGGGTTTAGCTAGGTTGAAGCGGGGTTAGGCAGGTTGGGGCAGGTATAAGCAGGTTGGGGGCAGGTTAGGGCAGGTTGGAGAGGGTTTAGGTAGGTTGGATGGCGTTTAGGCAGGTTGGGATAGATTGCAGCAGGTTGGGGCAGGTTGAATCGGGTTTAGGCACGCTGTGACAGGTTGGATCGGGTTTAGGTTGGTTGGAATAGGTTGGCGCAGGCTGTGGCAGGCTGTGGCAGGTTGGATCGGGTTTAGGTAGGTTGGAGCAGGTTGGGGAAGGCTGTGGCAGGTTGGATCGGGTTTAGGTAGGTTGGATCGTGTTTGGGGAGATTGGAGCAGGTTGTGGTAAGTTGGATCGGGTTTAGGTAGTTTGGAGCAGGTTGGAGCAGGTTCTGGCAGGTTGGATCGGGTTTGGGTAGATTGGAGCAGGTTGGAACAGGCTCTGGCAGGTTGGATCGGGTTTGGGGAGGTTGGAGCAAGTTGGGGCAGGTTGGATCGAGTTTAGGTAGATTGGAGCAGGTGGTGGCAGGTTGGATCGAGTTTAGGTAAGTTGGAGTAGGTGGGGCAGGTTGAGGAAGGTTGGGGCAGGTTGGAGCCAGTTCATGCAGGTTGAAGTAGGCTGGGTAAAGTTGGAGTGGGTTTAGGCCGGTTGGGGCTGGCATTTATTTTAGTTTTCAACTATCGCCATTTTGGATCATCATTAGTAGTAGCTACAATGTCAATGCACTCCGACAAATAAAATAACCCCGCCATTACAGAATACTAAAGAAGTCATATCAAACTGGCGCTAATCCACTATCAACTTTATCAGACCACCAGGGTGTCTGGCATTGCAATGGATATGACCACCATTTTATCTGATAAAATAATTAAATATGTTTCCAGCACAATCTAGGTATTTAATAATACTGTATACACTGTTTATGTAGCTGACGCAAACACAGCTCTCCACACCACCACTTGACAATACAAAGAGAAAGTTTGCCGCTGCAGGCCACTCACCTGTGTCACCCGCATCCCCCATCCCCGACAGCGCCCCTAGCTGTCCATTCATCTTCCAGCCGAAGGGACCTGCCTGTGAATGGAGAGAACCTGTACCGCCCGCCCGCCTCAGCGCTCGCCTGGCTCACCCGGGTATTGTTCGTCTTTAACGCGTTAGTGAACGGTGAACAGGGGCAGGTAGCCGGCACCTTTCTCACCTGAGTGGTATTCACCTTTCTGAATTGCGTATCTCTCACCTGGGTGGTATTCGCCTTTCTGTGTAATGCATCTCTCACCTGTGTGGTATTCGCCTTTCTGTGTAACACATCTCTCACCTGGGTGGTATTCGCCTTTCTGTGTAACACATCTCTCACCTGGGTGGTATTCGCCTTTCTGTGTAATGCATCTCTCACCTGGGTGGTATTCGCCTTTCTGTGTAATGCATCTCTCACCTGGGTGGTATTGGCCTTTCTGTGTAATGCATCTCTCACCTGGGTGGTATTCACTTTTTTGTATTGCGTATCTCTCACCTGGGTGGTATTCACCTTTCTGTGTAACGCATCTCTCACCTGGGTGGTATTCGCCTTTCTGTGTAACGCATCTCTCACCTGGGTGGTATTAACCTTTTTGTGTCACGGGCACGGTGGCTGAATCGATATAGCATGGGCCTCGCATGTGGAAGGTCGGGAGTTTGGTTCCCGGTCGAGTCAAACCAATGACTTATCAAATTGATTCTGGTCACTTCCTAGTCTGGCGCTCTGCATTAATAGGATAGGACAAGGACTGGTTAGCTCAGTGTCAGGATAATATGACTGAGTGGGATATCAGCTCATGGTGCCGGGCAGCCTGAGTTCCCAGTGGGGCAACAATGTAAAGTCACCATGAGTGTGCACTGTCACAAGTCGGTACCCGTCCTGATATGACCTTAGATGTTGCCTGGATGTAGAACTCCAACAACCAACCAACCTTCCTGTGTTGCGCATCTCTCACCTGGGTGATATTTGCGTCTTCGTAGGCATTACATTGTTCACCTTCCTCAGTCTGTTAACCTGCATAATGCTTCCAGGATATTAACACCCTTGAGTCACATCCTGTCGCATGCAGGCACATGCTGTCACATGCAGTCACATGCAGATACATGCTGTCACATGTTGCCACATGTTGTCACATGCTGTTACATGCTGTCACATTGTGATGATGCTGTCACATGGTGATGATGCTGTCACAAGCTGTCACATGGTGATGATGCTGTCACATGCTGTCACATGATGATGATGCTGTCAGATGCTGTCAGATGCTGATGACGCTGTCACATGCTGATGATGCTGTCACATGATGTCACATGCTGATGATGCTGTCACATGCTGATGATGCTGTCACAAGTTGTCACATGCTGATAATTCTGTCACATGCTGATGATGCTGTCACATGCTGTCACATGCTGATGATGCTGTCACATGATGTCACAGGCTAATGATTCTGTCACATGCTGTCACATGCTGATGATGATGTCACATGTTGTCACATGCTGATGATCCTGTCGCATGCTGATGATGCTGTCACATGCTGTCACATGCTGATGATGCTGTCACAAGCTGTCATATAATGAGCTCACCCTCATTCCCCATCCCCCAGCCTACCCCCACCCTCCACCTCGTCACTTCCCCTGACCTTTGTGTCCGCACATACGTGTTAGCCCCCACCCCCACTCCCCACATCCAAGATGAGGTGACCAGATTTGCCCTTGATAGATTGGGCCTGTGTGTAATAACCAGCATCGTTCTCACACTTGACACTCAGCTAATGAAGATGTTTGTTTGTTTTATATCCTAGCAACAGATAAGGACAGGTATCGACTTGTGACAGTGCGCACTCATGGTGACTTGTAGTGCTGCCCAGGCATGAGCATTTCCCGCCAATTGGCTAATTTCCGGCAATTAAATGAAAAGGAAAAGAACAAGCAGAAAAAATGAACCAACATTTTGATTAAAATGAACTTCAGATTAGTTTTATTATCGTATTCCTTGACATTTTATGCTTTATTATAGCAGTTATGCAAGTATTAAGAACTGATGGAGGGAGTATAAGACTATATATTGAGGAAGTATAACACTATATATTGAGGAAGTATAAGACTATATATTGAGGGAGCATGAGACTATATATTGAGGGAGCATAAGACTATATATTGAGGGAGCATAAGACTGTATATTGTTAAAATGAAATTTACATTACTTTTATCATATTCTTTTACATTTATTATAACAATTAAACAAGTATTACCATATTACAAGGACTGCCAGCTGAAGGAGTATAAGACAATAAATTAAATAACTGAACCTATTAACTATGGTATAGGTGTATTATTTATATTATTGACTTATCATTTATGCAAGATTACAAGAAAAACACTTCTGTATTCTTAGAGTACTGGTCTATATGCCTACTCTTACCTTATGTCACAGGTGAAGAGTGAAATTTCTCCCTAAGTGGCTACCAAATTGCACCAATTGTGTCCTACTTGTAAACAAATTGCTCTGTGGGAGGGGGATGGCCACCCCCCTTCCCTACACGCTCCCCCCACCCCACTCGGCCTTTGGCCAAGTTTTGAGGCATACGCCCACAATCAGCTAATTTGTTTTACTTCTCTGCTCATGTCTGGTGCTGCCCCACTGGGAGGGAAATCAGGCCGCCGGCACCATGACCCGATATCCCACACAGCCACATTATCCTGATACTGTGCTAACCAGCCATTGTCACATCCTACTATATTAATGCCTAGCGTCAGGTTAGATAGTGACAAGTATCAACTTTATAAGTCATTGGTTTAACTCGGCCGAGATTCGAATTTGCGACCTTCTGAACGGGAAGCCTGCGCTCTACTGATTCGGTCACCACGTTCGGAGCTAATGAAGCGTGACCCATCCATGACGCAGCAGGCTGACAGTACGACTTGCATTTATTCATATTTCTTGCATTTCGCCATTTAAAAAATATTTTACGTGGTGGAAGGTTTCAAATGAATCTCTCATCCCCACTCCACTCCCCTGTGCTATATAACAAAAACTACTCTTGACCTTGAGTGGTTCTAGTCGGGGAGCCCTGTGAGGTCCCCCAGTCAGGGAGCCCTGTGAGGTCCCGGTCGGGGGCCCCGTGAGGTCCCCCAGCAGGGAGGCCCGTGAGATCCTAGTCGGGGAGCCTGTGAGGTCCCCCAGTCAGGGAGCCCCGTGAGGTCCCGGTCGGGGGCCCCGTGAAGTCCCCCAGCAGGGAGCCCCGTGAGATCCTAGTCGGGGAGCCTGTGAGGTCCCCCATCAGGGAGCCCCGTGAGGTACCAGTCAGGGAGCCCCGTGAGGTCCCATCGGGGAGCCCCGTGAGGTCCCACCGGACACAGCGCCTACACCGGGAGCCCCGTGCGGTCCCGGATACACCTGGTGTGACAGCCTCGACCCCCGCGCCTACGTTGGTTCCCGCTTCGATCACCGATGGAGTGGGTGCTGGGACCGCGGATGCAACCACACCCACCAACCACACCCCGGTCCAAGAGCCTGCTGGCTCTGGACCACCCACCCTGCGACGGGGGCCTGGAGGACCAACGGGCCCATGGCCCTGCTGCCAATGACACCGGATCCCGCTTTGCTCTCTGGTCGAGTTACAGGACCGTGGGCCCAAGAACGTATTGCCACCTGCCGGGCCACCGCCGCACCACACCACCACAGCACAAGACACCGCGAAGAGCACCGCGCCCCTCCCCCCTACCTCCCCTTAAGTTGAACGAAGTGAGAAGGAAAGCCCCCCCCAAAAACAAACCGCCAAAAACGGGCCATTTTAAAGGCGCCGTTTATCAATGCTGCAGTTCTGCAGCCAGTGACTGCTAGGTCACAAACCCCCCAATAACAACGACCTTGATTGGTGTTCTCTGTGGCGGAGTGGTTAGAGTGTCTGACTTTTTTCTAGGTCGGACTCCTAATCTGAAGGTTGGTGGTTCAATTCCCCGTGCCCCCCTGCCAATTTGGATTTCCACCGCTGTGTATAACCTACAGTGTCATCAAAGGCCAGTTGCTCTCATACCATGTCTATTCAGACGTATCCATAATAGGCAGTGTCGTGGGGGTGATGAAAATGGGAAATATTGCGCCTAGAGCGGGACTCGAACCCGCATCTCTTTGCATTCCGGGCCAGTGTGCTAACCATTACACCACCTATGCTCCCTGATATTAACACACTCCCCACGCCTACCTGTCTATGTGGTTACTTGCCTGAGAGGTCAGTGCAGCCTACTACAGCAGTATAAATCTTCAAGAAAAAAAAATAGTCCGGAGGCTTTCTCTTGTCTCAAGGGCATCAGGAACACCCCAGGGACCTCACCTGATCGGCATAAATGCTGACGCATCTAGGTCATGGTGCAGTTTTGCGTTCTGTAGGTTAACTGGTTGCTGGTTATTTGTTTGTCGGCTGGCACATACAATGATCAGTTGATGAGGTCCTACGGCAACACCCGTCTTTTCCCCGAAACTGATTGTTCTTGTTGGATGCAGTTGTCCTGGCAACATCTAAGGTTGTATTAAGACAGGTACCGACTTGTGACAGTGCACACTCATGGTGACTTCATAGTGCTGCCTCAATGGGATACCAGGCCGTCGGGACCATGACCCGATTTCCCACTCAGTCACATTATCCTGATGCTAACCTAACCAGTCCTTGCCCTATCCTAGGGCAAGGACTGGTTAGGATAGGGCAAGGACTGGTTAGGTTAGCATCAGGATAATGATTCGAGACTAACGCCCTCCCTCCCTCCTCCCTCCCTCTCCCCTCTCCTTCTCTTCCCTCCTCCCTCCTCCCTCCCTCCTCCCTCCTCCCTCCCTCCTCCCTACTCCCTCCTCCCTCCCCCCTCCTTCCTCCCTCCTTCCTCTCTCCCCAATCCCTCCCCCCTCCCCTCCTCCCTCTCCCTCCTCCCTCTCCCTCTCCCTTTTCCTCTCCCTCTCCCCTCCCTCTCCCTGCTTCCCCCCTCTCCCTCCCTGCCCTGTACCCCGCCCCCCGGCCCTGTACTCGCCCCCCCCCTTCACTGGACTCCCCCTCCCCTGCCCTGTACTTCCCCCTCCTCCTCCCCTCCCCCTCCCTCTCCCCTCCCTCTCTCCCTCTCCTCCCTCCTCTCCTCCCTCTCCCTCTACCTCTCCATCTCCCTCTCCCCCCGCTCCTCCTCCCATCCTCTCCCTTCCCCCCCCTTCCCCCTCCTGCCCCCTCCCTCCCCCTCCTGCCCCTCCCTCCCCCTCCTGCCCCCTCCCTCCCCCCTCTTTCCCTCCTCTTTCCCCTCCCTCCCCCTCCTTCTCTCCTCCCCTCCCCCTCCCTGCCATTCACTCCCCCTCCTCCCCCCTCCCCGTTCCCCGGTCTCCCCCGATCTCCTACCAAGTAGGGCATGTAATTGTAACCATTTGATCGCAAAAATCATGATTGTGAACGGAATGCGGTGCCTGAATCAGTAAGAGCACAGGCTTTCTGTGCAGAAGGTCAGCAGCCAAGTCAGTAAGAGCACAGGCTTCCTGTGCAGAAGGTCAGCAGCCAAGTCACTAATACTAGTAATAGCACAGGATTCCTGTGCAGAAGGTCAGCAGCCAAGTCACTAAGAGCACAGGCTTTCTATGCAGAAGGTCAGCAGCCAAGTCAGTAAGAGCACAGGCTTCCTGTGCAGAAGGTCAGCGGCCGAGTCAGTAAGAGCACAGGCTTCCTGTGCAGAAGGTCAGTGGCCGAGTCAGTAAGAGCACAGGCTTCCTGTGTAGAAGGTCAGCGGCCAAGTCAGTAAGAGCACAGGCTTCCTGTGCAGAAGGTCAGCAGCCGAGTCAGTAAGAGCACAGGCTTCCTGTGCAGAAGGTCAGCGGCCGAGTCAGTAAGAGCACAGGCTTCCTGTTCAGAAGGTCAGCAGCCGAGTCAGTAAGAGCATAGGCTTTCTGTGCAGAAAGAACGTCAGCAGCCGAGTCAATAAGAGCACATAACAGGCTTTCTGTGGAGAAGGTCAGCAGCCAAGTAAAACGAATGACTTACACAATTGATACTTGTCAATACCTATCAGGATACTGATGAAATGGAAAATCGGATCATGGTACCAGCAGCCTGGTCTCCCATTGGGGCAGCACTATAAAGTCACTATGAGTGCATACTGTCACAAGTCGGTACCCATCTTGATATGACCTTAGAGGTTGCCAGGATGTAAAGCCCCAATAAGCAAGATAATCGTGGCGGTGGTTTATGTTATATCAACATTTTATGTAACTATAAAAGTCATACGTGACTAACAGTAACACGCCTCATTGCCTGGAGTTGGGCAAGTCCCAGAGGGCAGTGGAGAACAGCGTAGATTAGAGAAAACTGGCCGCAAAGTCATCTGTGGTGTGGTCAATGACCCTCGCGCAGTCGCAGTGAAGGGATTGATGATGAGGATGACGATGATTGATTGATTGGTGGTTGCTTTACGCCGTGTCGGCGAAGATGACGATGATAATGATGATGAAGGTGACCCCTGCGAAACGCTAGATTAGGGTGTCTAATATAGCACCAATATAACTTTTAGTAATTCGCTATTGCAGTCTAATATAACACTTAAGACTATATTGTATGCTATTTTCTCCCATTCAAATGGTTAACTCATTCATCGCATTAACAATTTAGGGGGGAAAAACACCAAGAAATAAATAAACCAAGAAATAAATAACTAGATATAGAAATCCGTTTGTGTTTTCTACTGAAAACACAGCAAGAAATCCTTATCATTTACTAATCGTGCTTAACATTATGTCGGCAGTTTTTGTTTGTTTGTTTGTTGTTGTTTTATGTCCTAGCAACATCTAAGGTCATATCAGGACTGGTACTGACTTGTGACAGTACGCACTCATGGCGACTTTATAGTGCTGCCCCACTGGGAAATCAGGCCGCCGGCACCATGACCCGATGTCCCACTCAGTCACATTATCCTGACACTGAGCTAACCAGTCCTTGCCCTATCCTATTAATGCCGAGCGCCAGGCTAGGAAGCGACAAGTACCAATTTTAAAGTCGACCTTCCACACGTGAGGCCCACGCTCTACCGATTAGGCCACCGCGCCCGGTGTATGTCGGCAGTAGTGTTGTTTAACCGTCCTGATATTACCTTAGATGTTGCTTGATCCTAAAACCCAAACAAACAATGGTTTGTGCAGCCTCTTCATAGTAGTAGCGTTAATAATTCTGAGTAAATATTGTAGTGGTCTGCACTGACCTCTCAGGCAAGTAACCACATAGACGGGTAGGCGTGGGTAGTGTGGTGATATCAGGGAGCCTAGATGGTGTAATGGTTAGCACACTGGCCCGGAATGCAGGGAGATGTGGGTTCGAGTCCCGCTCTAGCCGCAATATTTCCCATTTTCATCACCCCAATGACAATATCTACACTTTTTCTTCTCAGCGAACAGAAAGATTTGTTGTTCTCAGTGAGAAATGTGATTTTGTTGACAATAATCTCGGCTTGTTTTCCGCTTTTGTTGGTGGACACGACTTTCATCCCTGATTAAAGTTGCTTAGTCCGATGAAAACATCAAATTTTCAAAACCAAAACACTTATCTAGATTTGATTCTACATATTCAACTTAAGACACTGGTGCACTTATTAAGCATTTGTTGCTGCATAGAAGGGCATAATAAGTCAATTAATAAAACCAGTTACGACTGAAGTCTATGGTGTCAGAGTTTTGGCGTGCTTGCCAAAATTATTTTGGCATGTTTTGACGTCAAATATCTCCAAACTTAGCCATTTAAATCGAAGTTACTTCAAACTAAAGTAAAGTGGATTATAACGTTTAGTATAATATATTTATTTCAGAAAATAGCAGAAACTCAAAAGCATCGGACTATGCAACTTTAAGAAAAACGGCTTCCTTTCTTATAAGTCCCCCGCTTAAGTTTGGATGGATGAATTTCAGTCAAACAAATAATAGCTTGATGAATTGTTTTGATAGCGGCAATTTTTCTTCTGAGATCAGACGATAATTTAGCTTAATAGAATCTATTGAGAGTGTCCATTGCACGTGTGTGTCTGTTAGTGTGTGTATGCTAGTGGGTGTTAATGTGTGTGTGCATGTGTGCGTGTATTTTGTGTGTTGGTGCGTGGGTGCATTGTGTCTGTTCGGTGTGTGTGTTTGTGTGGGTCTATATTAGTGTATGTGTGTGTTGGTGATTGTGTAAGTGTGCATTGGTGGGTGTGTGCATTATGTACGTTGGGTGTGTGTGTTGGTGTGGGTCTATATCGGTGTGTGTGTTGGTGATTATATGAGTGCATGTATTGATGGGTATATTATGTGTGTTGGTGATTGTGTAAGTGTGTGTTGGTGTGGGTTTATGCATTATGTATGTTGGGTGTGTGTGTGTGTGTTGGTGTGGGTCTATATTGGTGTGTGTTGGTGATTATATGAGTGTGTGTGTATTGATGGGTATATTATGTGATGGTGATTGTGTAAGTGTGCATTGGTGGGTGTGTGCATTATGTACGTTGGGTGTGTGTGTGTGTTGGTGTGGGTCTATATCGGTGTGTGTTGGTGATTATATTAGTGTGCGTGTATTGATTGGTATATTATGTGTGTTGCTGATTGTGTAAGTGTGTGTTGGTGTGGGTGTATGCATTATGTACGTTGGGTGTGTGTGTTGGTGTGGGTCTATATCGGTGTGTGTGTTGGTGATTATATGAGTGCATGTATTGATGGGTATATTATGTGTGTTGGTGATTGTGTGAGTTATAGTTTTATGTCCTAGCATCATCTAAGGTCATATCAGGATGGGTACTCTATGGAAAATCTTTTGATCAAAAAGAATTTCCGGTGGACTGGACACCTCATGAGGATGTCATCAGACAGGCTACCAAAGCAGATCCTCTACTCTCAACTGTCTTATGGTTACAGAAAGAGAGGGCGCCCTGGTCTCCGGTTCAAGGACACCATCAAGAGAAACCTGAAGCTGAGAGACATTAAGACTGACTCATGGACATCACTCTCACATCAGAGAGCTAAATGGAGAGCGGCAGTCAAGTAATGAAAGCAGTCTTTGTCGCATCGCGACCGACAGCATGATGATGACTGACTTGTTACATTGCACACTCATGGCGACTGTTATAGTGCTTCCCCACTGGGAGACCAGGTTACTGACACCATGACCTGATATCCCACGCAGTCACATTATTCTGATACTGTGCTAACCAGTCCTAGTCTTATCCTATTCATGCTGAGAGCCATGCTAGATAGTGACAAGTGTCAATTGTATAAGTCATTAGTTTGACTTGGCTGGGTCTCGAACTCCCGACCTTCCACACGAAAGCTTACACTCTACCGATTCAGCTACCACATCCGGTGATTGCATGAGTGTGCGTGTGTTGATGAGTGTATTATGTGCTTTGGGTGTGTGTGTAGGTATGGCTCTATATTGGTGATTGTCTGTTTATTAATGGTGCATGGGTGTGTGTGTGTTGGGTGTGTGTGTAGGCATGGCTCTATATTGGTGCTCTGTGTATATTAATGGTGTGTGAGTCTGCGTGTGTGTGTTGGGTTTGTGTGTAGGCATGGCTCTATATTGGTGCTTGTGTGTATATTAATGGTGCGTGTGTGTGTGTGTAGGCATGGCTCTATATTGGGGTTTCTGTGTATATTAATGGTGTGTGTGTGTTGGGTGTGTGTGTAGGCATGGCTCTATATTGGTGCTTGTGTGTATAGTAATGGTGCGTGAGTGTGTGTGTGTTGGGTTTGTGTGTAGCCATGGCTCTATATTGGTGCTTGTGTGTACAGTAATGGTGTGTGAGTGTGTGGGTGTGTGTGTAGGCATGGCTCTATATTGGTGCTTGTGTGTATAGTAATGGTGCGGGTGTGTGTGTGTTGGGTGTGTGTGTAGGCATGGCTCTATATTGGTGCTTGTGTTCTCTGTGGCGGAGTGGTTAGAGTGTCTGACTTTTGTCTAGGTCGGACTCCTAATCTGAAGGTCGGTGGTTCGATTCCCCATGCCCCCATCTCTGCCAATTTGGATTTCCACTGCTGTGTATAACTTACAGCGTCATCAAAGGCCGGTTGCTCTCATACCATGTCTATGTGGTGTGGGAGGTTAAAAATCCCTTGGGTCGGTAAAAGTGTAGGCTCGGGCTTTCTATCGACAAACTGTCCAATGGTGAAAACAAGCTTATCCATGATAGGCAGTATAAATCATCAACAACAAAGTAATGGTGCGTGTGTGTGTGTGTGTTGGGTGTGTGTGTAGGCATGGCTCTATATTGGTGCTTGTGTGTATAGTAATGGTGCGTGTGTGTGTGTGTGTTGGGTGTGTGTGTAGGCATGGCTCTATATTGGTGCTTGTGTGTATAGTAATGGTGCGTGTGTGTGTGTGTTGGGTGTGTGTGTGTAGGCATGGCTCTATATTGGTGCTTGTGTATATATTAATGGTGTGGGCGTGTGTGTTGGGTATGTGTGTAGGCATGGCTCTATAGTGGTGCTTGTGTGTATGTATATGGTTTGTGTGTGTGTGTGTGTGTTCGGTGTGTGTGTAGGTATGGCTCTATTTTGGTGCTTGTGTGTATATTAATGGTGCGGGTGTGTGTGTGTGGTGGGTGTGGGTGTAGGCATGGCTCTATATTGGTGCTTGTGTGTATATTAATGGTGTGCGCGTGTTGGGTGTGTGTGTAGGCATGGCTCTATATTGGTGCTTGTGTGTATTAATATTAGTAGCGCGTGAGTGTGTGAGTATGTGTTCATGGTGTATGTGCGTGTTTATATGTGTGCATGAAAGGGTGTAGGCAATGGTGGGTAACGATCCAGTTTATTGCCATTGCTGCCCATTGACCAACTGACCCACTGACCCAGTTTGTTGCACCACCAGCAGACAGCGGAATTATTCATTTAATCTTCGAGCCCCTTGTCCCCCCCCCCCCACCCACCCACCACCCACCACCCGCCACCCACCCTCCCCGTCCAACAAAAAATATTATAATAATATAAACAATGTACGACGGCTGCTTTAGCGCTAGATGTGTGGCGATACTTGCGTATCGCTGTGTATCGCGATACGGACGTGGCCTGATGCGCAGTGGAATGCGCAGACCAGGGGGAAAAAACTCAGACAAGGTCCTCCTGTGTGTTGTGTAATGTACAAGGACCTTGTGAGTTTTTGGTTTGGTTCATTTGAGCTTTGCGTCTCAGCAGATTGTGAACCAACTTGTGAGAGTGCACAGTCATGGCGGCTTTATAGTGCTGCCTCACTGGGACACAGTCAACCAACCTTGGCATTTATATATAATAGCAAACTGTGGTTAAGTTTTACTTTAGGGTCGTTCTGATCACTACTCCTCTGTTAATTGGTGCTGCCAACGCGCATCATCGTACTCCACTGATGCTTCGCCATGTATGTGCACGAGTCCGGAATATAGCAGAAAATGTAGGTATATACACAGTCTCTGAATATAGTCAGAGACTGTGAATATATCTATAATGACAGTTCAACACAATATTTTGTCCAGGGATGATATGGAGGGCTAGTATATATATATAATGCAATCTTTTATATATATACACACACATATATAATGCAAACTTAGACTATTATATATATATATATATATATATTCCAGACGGGATGGCCGAATGAGTTAGAGCGTCCGTCTCCCGTGTTTGTAGATCATGGGGGTCGTGGGTTCGAACCCTGGTCGAGTCAAACCCATGACTTAACAATTGATACTTGTTGCTTCCTAGCCTGGCGCTCAGCATTATTAGGATAGGGCAAGGACTGCTTGACTCAGTGTCAGGATAATGTGACTGAGTGGGATATCAGGTCATGGTGATGGCAGCCTGGTCTTCCAGTGGGGCACACTATAAAGTCACCATGAGTGCACACTGTCACAAGTCGGTACCCTTCATGATATGACCTTAGATGTTGCTACAACGTAAAACAACAACAAACAAACAATTATATATATCTATTATATATAATATATATATATTATTTAGCTTAGTCATATATGACTAAGCTAAATAATTGGTCCAATCTGTGTGAGTTTTTGACACACACCACTCACTCCCTACCCCCCCCCCCCCCGGCCCTCGCCTCATCAAATGTAAGCGGGATATTGTTGGTTACAAGAAGTGGGCTTTGCCTTGTGTAATCATCCCAGTTAAAGAGGATTTGTTTGATTGTTGTTGTTTTACGTCCTAGCAAAGAGGAGCGCTTTAGTAGTGTTCCTGACAAGTAGCACAGACACCGCTACATTTACCTCACCTGGCTACCACACCGTCACAATGGACTATAGTAACTGAAAAGTAAGGCTGTTAGAAGTGAACAATGCAATGACAAGAATAGTTAATTACCCTCAATGTTTATTCAAAAGTGCAACAATAGAGGATTTCCAACACCAACTGGCCTTTTGATGACAGTGGAAGAACTGATGTTGTGGGTAGTGACTTAATGTGCAGGCTGATCAGATCAGATCTAGATAATTGGTTTGGTTTTGAAAATATGATGCTTCATCGGACTATGCAACTTTAACTAGCCCTTCATTGCAACTTTAAATAAAACAAACTTTCCTCTCTTTTTTGGGGTGGGTATGACCACTGATGTGCACCTATACTTCACGACGACTTTCCACTGTCAGGCACAGGATACGCGTATCACAGGTGTATATCAAACTAGCCTAATTTGATATCAGTTCGTGATATCAAACTAGCCTAGTTTGATATCAGTTCACTATATCAAACTAGCCTAGTTTGATATCAGTTCACTATATCAAACTAGCCTAGTTTGATATCAGTTCATGATATCAAACTAGCCTAGTTTGATATCAGTTCACTATATCAAACTAGTCTAGTTTGATATCAGTTCACTATATCAAACTAGCCTAGTTTGATATCAGTTCGTGATATCAAACTAGCCTAGTTTGATATCAGTTTGTGATATCAAACTAGCCTAGTTTGATATCAGTCCACGATATCAAACTAGCCTAATTTGATATCAGTTCATTATATCAAACTAGCCTAGTTTGATATCAGTCCATGATATCAAACTAGCCTAGTTTGATATCAGTCCACGATATCAAACTAACCTAATTTGATATCAGTTCACTATATCAAACTAGCCTAATTTGATATCAGTTCACTATCAAACTAGCCTAATTTGATATCAGTTCATTATATCAAACTACCCTAGTTTGATATCAGTCCACGATATCAAACTAGCCTAGTTTGATATCAGTTCATTATATCAAACTAGCCTAGTTTGATATTAGTACACTATAGGTAGGTCATGTGACCTTTGTGGTGGAAATGCGATGTTGACGATAGTGGACTGATATTAATTAACATGAGGGTATGTATACTGTCACAAGTCGGTACCCATTTTCATTACATCGAAGCAATCAAATTAACTCAAATTAATTCAAATCAAATTATATCAAATTAATTCAAATCAAAGTGTATCAACTTAGATCAACTTATTTCAAATTATATTAACTTATATCAAATTATATAAAATCAAATAAAATCAAATGAAGTCAATCAAAGTATATCAAATTAAATCAAAGCATATCAAATTATAAAAAAAATTATTATATTAAATCATATCAAATCATATCAGATCAATCAAGTGGAAAGGGGCGCACATGCACCATCTGTGTCACGTGCATGACACGGCACACCGAGAGAGTACATACTAAAAAACCACTAAGCACTCTCGTTGCACACCATGCATTGTGAGTACACAAAACGCATGTTACGGCTGCGGCAATGAATGCATCGTAAAAACGGAAGAGTATTTTCATATTAGACTGACGTAAAATGAAAGGCTTCCCTCTCCTCCCTCTCCCCCCCTCCCTCTCCCCCTCCCCCCCCCCTCTCCCTCCCCCTCCCTCTCCCATTCACTGCGCCTCCCATCTCCGTCCCCCCCTCCGTCCCCCCCTCCTCCCTTTCCCACCGCCACCCTTCCCCCTCCTCTCTCCGCCTCCCACTTTCCCCCTCCTCCCTCCCCCTTCCCCCACCGTCCTCCCTCTCCTCCCCTCCTCTCCTCTCCTCTCCCTCCCCTCCTCTCTTCCCTCCCCTCCTCCCCTACCCTCCCCTCCTCCCGCTCCCCTCCCTCCGTCTCCTCGCCCTCCCCCATCCTCCTCTCTCCGCCTACCACTTCCTCCCCTCCCTCCATGCCCCTCCTTCCCCCTCCCCTTTCCCCCCTCCCTCCCCCTGTACTCCTCCTTCCCCTCCTCCTCCCCATCCCCCATTCCCACCCTCCTCGGCTTTCCTCCATCTCCCTCCTCCCCCTCCCTCCCCTCCCCCTTCTTCCCCTTTCCCCTCCGCGCATCTCCTCCCCCGTCCCCCGCGTCCCTGACCGTCGCCGCCATGCCCCTGCCGGATCCCGTCTCGCTTTTCCCTCCCCCCCCCTCCCCTCCCCGCTCGCCTCCTGTCCCCTCCCCCCCTCCTCCCTCCCTCCCCCCCGCTCCCCTCCCCTCCCCTCCCTCCTACCCTACCTTCCCCCTAACCTCTTTGCCTTTCCCCTCCCCTCCCCTCCTCTCCTCCCCTCGCTCTCCCTCCACTCCCCCCCCCCTCCCCACTCCCCTTCCCTCCACCCTCCCTCACCGTCCCCACCCTCCCCTCCCTGCTCCCCCCTCCCCTCCCCATCCCCCCTCCTTCCCCCTCCTCCCTCCCCCTCCCCCTCCCCCTCTTCCCTCTCCGAACCAGCGTGCTGTATTAGCTGCACTGAAATGTTGACAGGTGTGGGGTGCGTTCTAGATCCAGGTGGGAGTTCTTAATGGGTTCCGATTGTTGGTTGTTCTTTGTAGACTTCTATCATCACCAACCATTCATCTGTGTTACCAATCACGTGCCCGTTTTGATAGGACCTTAGATGTTGCGAGGACATAAACCCCCAATAAACAACCAATAACGTGTGTGTGTTGTTAAATTGATTTTAGGGCCGTGTGCAAAAGGCGTTTGTTTTCAGTACTATGAAGTACATATTTTACTGACCATCTGCCCTCGCCTCGGGCAAGTGACTGAATTTTCTACTTGCCCGAGTGGCAAAACTACTTGCCCAATTGAAACTGAAATCTGCTACTGCAGATCAGAAAAATAACGACTTGCCCGTTCGGGCAGGTCACCGAGAACTTCACCTGCCCGACCGAGTAAACTAGGTGCCCCGGGCAACCGGGCGGTCCTTATTGTCCTACCCTGCCCCCCTCCCCTCCCTTCCCCTCCTCTCACCTCCCCATGGATGGGGGGAGAAGGGCGCCGCAACACCCCTTAAAGATAATTAATAATTTGTATGTATATGTAATATATATATATATATATATATATATATATATATATGTATATGTATGTTTTAATCTTCCAAGTGAAGAAGAAAGTATCGCCAACCACGCGATAGTGTAAGGAACAAAGCAATGAAGGCTTAATTTGGTTAATTCAAATTCCAAACAGCCTCCTCTATATCTTTACTGTCTTAATTAAATTAGAAAGTTGCAGCAATGAACTTTTTCTTTGTTAGTAAACAAAATTCACTTTGTTGACATTTCATTACAAGTTAGGTTGTGGAGGTGTACGGTACGACTCGGTTAGCTACCGTTTGTTTGTTGGGGATTGTCATCCTTTCAACATCGAAGGTCATATTAAGACATGTACTGACTTGTGATAGTGCGCACTCGTGGCAATTGTGTAGCTGTGCTACTGGCTGACATCCCACTCAGACACATTATTCTGACAGCAAACAATCCCATGTCCTATCCTATTAAAGCTGCATAGTCCGATGAAAACATCAAATTTTCAAAACCAAAACAATTATCAGGATCTGATTCTATATATCTAAAATAGATACTGATGCGCTTATCAAACATTTGTCGCCACATAGAAGGGAATAATGAGGCAATTTAGAACTGGTTACTGCAGAAGCCTTTGGTGTCAGAGTTTTGGCGTGCTTGCCAAAATTAATTTCCCATGTCCACACTTGAAATATCTTGAAAGTTAGCCATTTAAAATAAAAACTACTTCAAAGTAAAGTAAGGTACATTATAACGATCAACCTAATGTATTTATCTCAGAAAATGACAGAAACTTAAAACCATCGGACTATGCAACTTTAATGTCGAGCGCTACGCTGGGTAGCGACACATATCAGTTTTGTAAGTCATTGGCTTGATTCGACCATCCCCACCTGGTCTGTTCTTGTTCAGGTGGAAATGATAAAAAAGGTCTCAATGCCTATTATTAAGTATGCAAATTAACCGGATTGAACTGAGCCCGTCAGTGAAGCCGTCTACGTGACTTGCGCAGACATGGCCTTGACCTTGACCTTGGCAAGGCAGACTCATGAAGGCATTAGGCTGTAAATATCGCACCACTCACCACCCTGCATTCTCCTTGTTCTGAACCGGGCGCGCTGGCCGAATCGGTGGAGCGCAGGCCTCACGTGTGGGAGATTGGGAGTTTGGTTCCCGATCGAGTCAAACCAATGACCTATAATATTGATACTTGTCACTTCCTAGCCTGGCACTTGGCCTTAATAGGATAGGGGAAGGACTGGTTGGCTCAGTGTCAGGATAATGTGACTGAGTGGGATATCGGGTCATGGTGCCAGTGGCCTGATATCCCAGTGGGGCAGCACTGTAAAGTCACCATGAGTGTGCACTTTCACAAGTCTGTGCTCATCCTTATATGACCTTAGATGTTGCCAGGACGTAAAACTCCAACAACCAACCAACCTTGTTCTGTAGTCTGGTTGTGGCACCTCACACTAAACTCACTGTTGGGTGATTAATTTGCAGGGTGGTGCACAATAACAGTAACAGCGCCACCCACCGGCCGCCGCATGAATTAATAGGTCAGCAGCCACCTACCGGACGGGGTATGAATTAATAGGTCAGCTGTCAGCTACCGTCGGGGTATGAGTTAATAGATTAACAGCCACCTACCGGCCAGGGTATGAATTAATAGGTCAACTGCCACTACGGGTCAGGGTATGAATTAATAGGTCAACTGTCAACTACCAGCCAGGGTATGAATTAATAGGTCAAGTGCCATGTACTGGCCAGGGAATGACTTAATAGGTCAACTGTCGCCTATCGGCAAGGGTATGAATTAATAGGTCAACTGTCAACTACCAGCCAGAGAATGAATTAATAGGTCAACTGTTGCCTACCAGCCAGGGTATGAATTAATAGGTCAACTGTCGCCTACCAGCCAGTGAATGAATTAATAGCTCAACTGTCACCTACCAGTCAGTGTATAAATTAATAAGTCAATTCCTACCTACCACCCAGGGTATGAATTAATAGGTCAACTGTCGCCTACCAGTCAGTGTATAAATTAATAAGTCAATTCCTACCTACCAGTCAGTGTATGCATTAATAGGTCAACTGTCACCCACTGGCAGTGACATGAATTAATAGGTCAACTGTGACCTACTGGTTGGGGTATGATTTAATAATTTAACAGCTGCTTACTGGCCAAGATATGAATTAATAGGTCAACTTACACCTACCAGTTGGGGTATGAATTAATAGGTCAACTGGCACTTACCGGCTGGGGTAGGAATTAATAGGTCAGCTGCCATCTACCCACCGGGGTATGAATTAATAGGTCTACTGCCACCTATCGGCCAGTGTATTAATTAATAGGTCGGCTGCTACCTACCGGTCGGGATATAAATTAATAGGTCCACTGTCGGCTACTGGCCAGGGTATGAATTAATAGGTCAACTGTCAACTACCAGTCATGGTATGAATTAATAGGTCAACTGCCACCCACCGGCCGGGGTATGCATTACTAGGTCAACTGTCGCCTACTGGTCTGGGTATGAATTAATAGGTCAGCTTCCACCATCAGTCTAGGCATGAATTAATAGGTCAACTGCCACTTACTGCCCAGTGTGGGAATTTAATAAGTTAACTGGCCCTATTAGCTAGGATGGGAATTAAGAGAACCCCCCCCCCCTTTCTCTAACGTGGGTAAAATTAATAAATAAACTGATTACAGCAAAGAATTAATAGGTCAGCAGAGGCGTCCCTTACCATGTGGGAGGTTGTGGGTTCGATCCCTGACTGACTTAAATGTTTATGTATACCTACCTCACAGACACTCGGGTAGGGCAGGCCCTGGTTGGCTCAGTTTCTGAATACTGTGACTGAGTGGGATAGTGCGTCGGGTGGCATGTATCAGTTGCGGGTAGGAATGGGCCAACAAACCAGGCAATCTATTTTAGATTTTTTTTTTTTTTTCATCCTCATCTAAGAAATTGGACATTTGGTCTTTTACATTTTTATTATTTATACATTATTAACAAAAAACAAAAACACTGCATTAAAAAAAAGCACCAAAAAAACAGAGCGCGAGGAAATAGTTACTAAATAGTAATGGAGATTTGAGTGGGCATGGGCCTAGTCTGTTGTCGTAGATTATCCTAGTCTATCATAATAATGGATTTTTATCTCCAATTACTAATAAGTAACATATGAAAGGATAACAATCTGATCCGCTGGAAATGCTGTATGCGCCTCGAAGCAAAGTGTGATGTAGTTGTGTCTCATCTGTAGTCCTGGTGTAGTTCGCTCCAGGGCTGGGAAGGACGAGTCTAATTCCTAGTTTATAGGTTGTGTGGACATGTTGTCCATTCTCTAGAAGTCCAGCTACCTAGCCCCCTCCCTTGGTCTACCTAGGGGTCCTGGGCTAACTGGTCTTTATCACACGGGGCACTCGTGCACCTAAGAGTCTTGTAGGCACGGCAGGCTCGTGCCTATAAGAGTACCTGGGGGAACCCCTGCCTCAGCCTGATTCGATACTGGGCCCTACCTAGGCCGCCACAATGTAATATATCAATATAAACACTCCTGGGGCCATATGCAGGAGTCAGTGTTATCGAGCCAAAACGCGTTTACAGGGGATTTCTGGTTTAACGCCGAAAAGTCGGTATGCAGGAGGCCGTGTTACGGTAACACCGCGCGTTTAAGGTCCGCGAAACTAACCCCGTTTCATATGACGTTTACGGGCGGTGTTAGCGTAACGTTGTAGCCAAATCTATTAAATGCTATCATATTTAACAGAATTAAATACGCAATAAGTGAAATTTCATGAAATTAACCCTAAATTCGAAGCAATATTAACGCTGCCGCCGTAACGGCGGCGATATTAATACTTATATTTTCGAATCGACGAACATAAAGTAAACAAATGGCCACCGCTGCCAGTATGGAAAGCGACGTCGATGCGGCGGTTGCGGCGATTTGTTTACATTACATTCGTCGATTCGAAAATATAACTATTAATATCGCCGCCAATGCGGCGGTAGCCTTAATAACGCTTCGAATTTAGGGTTAAATTGATAAAATTTCACTTATTGCGTATGTAATTCTGTTAAATATGATCGCATTCAATAGATTTGAGCATAATATATGGCTACAAAGGCAGAGGGATTTCCCAAATCTATAAATAAATTCACGTTTAGCTATAATGAAAGTGTTACGCGCTCCTGCATACGACTTGACAGATTTCCCGAATTCGGTGATAGCTAAACGGTAATAGGCTCTAACACGAAACCCCGCTAACACTGACTCCTGCATATGGCCCCTGGAGAAAAACAGTGCATGTGGTGTTCCCTGAAGGCCCGGTCACATACACGTTAGTGGACGTAGTTGAATGTAGTGGAGGCTACCGTAGTTGAACGTGGTTGAACGTAGTTGAACGTAGTTGAACATACCGGAGAAGTATGGATGCCAGTATGTTCAATTACGTTCAACTACGTTCAACTACGTTCAACTAAGTTAGCCTCCACTACTTTCAACTATGTCCACTAACGTGTATGTGACCAGGCCTTGAGAGGGCTGGGGGGTGATTTTTGTTGGTATGTTGGGGTTTCATGTCCTGACATCATCTAAGTTCAGATCACGACGGATACTGACTTCTGATGGCGCGCTGCTTGTTTGGGTTTTATATCCTTGTAATATTTAAGGTCATATCAGGACGTGTACTGACTTGTGACGCTGCACATTTATAGTGACTTTATAGTGTTGCTTCACTTGGAAAGCGGACTGATGGCACTATGACCCACTTTCCCACTCAGTCACATTATCCTAAACAATCCAGTCCTTGTCCTGTCCTATTAATTCCAAGCGCCCAGCTAGGTGGCAACAAGTATCAAGTAAGTTTGTCTCAGTGTGGGTTCGAACCCACAACCAAATCATTGGTATAACACAGTCGGTGTTCAAACCCACAACATTCTGCACACACCGGACGGGGTGGCAGAATCGGTAGAGCGCAGGCCTCCCATGTGGAATGTAATTCGATTCCCGGTCGAGTCAAACCAATGACGAAGAAAATTGATACTTGTCACTTCCTAGCCAGGCACTCAGCATTACTAGTACAGCACAAGGACTGGTTGGCTCAGTGTTAGGATAATGTGACTGAGTGGGATATCAGGTCATGGTGCTGGCAGCCTGGTAGCACTATAGAGTCACCATGAGTGCGCACTATCACAAGTTAGTACCCATCCTGATATGACCTTAGATATTCCCAGGACGTAAAACACCAACAACCAACCAACATTTTGCACGTGAAGCTAGTCAGCGCTCTTAGTCTTACCGATTCGACAATCCCAATTCCCATCCCCTCAATATAGGTTGGTAATTATTTTATATATATACAACCATACTTCGACTATGGTGATGTAATATATATGGGGGGTAACAAAAATATGTTGGATAAACTACAAAGATTACAAAATAGAGCACTTAAGATATGTCTGAAGGTGGAACATAGACACCCAACTGATGATCTGCATAGCAAAGCAAGAGTCAACACACTAAATGACAGGAGAAAAGCACATCTCAAAATAGCAGCATTCAGCGAGACAAGGAAGCCTGGGAGGGTGCAGGTAACAAAAAAGGCAACAAGAGGTAGTGATGGCCACAGACTTATGTCATGGGGGTGATGAAAATGGGAAATATTGCGCTTAGAGCGGGACTCGAACCCACATCTCTTTGCATTCCGGGCCAGTGTGCTAACCATTACACCACCTAGGCTCCCTGATATCACCACACTACCCACGCCTACCTGTCTATGTGGTTACTTGCCTGAGAGGTCAGTGCAGGCCACTACACTCATCCGCCTGGAATTGTAAGTCTTTTAATGCTTATAATTACATACATACAGGCAATGCACTAACACATACATACACAGGGTAGGTTCAACAACTATACAGCACATAGCTTGTACATGATCCTGGTCATGGCACCAGTGTCGTGGGGGTGATGAAAATGGGAAATATTGTGCCTAGGACGGGACTCGAACCCACCTCTCTTTGCATTCCGGGCCAATGTGCTAACCATTATACCACCTAGGCTTGCTGATAATGTGATATCACCACACTACCCAAGTCTACCTGTCTATGTGGTTACTTGCCTGGGAGGTCAGTGCAGGCCACTACACTTATATTAAACAGAGCCCAAAACAGATCATATGAGAGGAGTACCGAGTAAATGAAGGCAAGGGAATGGAATACACTGGGAGTAGAAAAAAGAAGTACAGGGACAATAGAAACATATAAAACATTAATCAAAGGAGAGCTAAATGCACTGCTAGACTAATGACGACAACAAATAAAATTAATTAAAAAAGAAAAATAGATAAATAAATAAATAGAAAACACACTGATAATTCAAGCAAAGGTTTTGAGGGTATAGATGCTATGTATGATGGTATAGATGCTAGGTATGATACATACAAAAGGTAAACTTTAAACTTAAAATCAAAACCTAATTACCTCTAACACAGTAAGGTGAAGACATTCAGAGAAATTAACTATTGGTAACCAAACAATTATCCGATTGTAGAACGGACAAACTCACAGAGGTTCGGGGGATGTGGGAGAATGCTTACAGACAGAGGAAGAATGCATGCAGTAGTTAGCTACATAACAACTGAAAGTGATAACAAGAAGGGGAGTCACAAGACTATTACTGTCTAGCGGCGAAAACAAGTCATTAGACTTAACCATTATGGGGAGCATAAATATACCCATCACAAAGAAGAAAAAAAATTAAAAAATATATATATACTTTGATGGATTACTGTCCTTTATTATAGTTTCTTTATTACACAGATTTGTCATGATGTGGTCTGTTATTGGGAAGCGACATATGAGTCGGTCTGTTAGCCGTGAGATGTCTTACAGGTTATAATAGTGTTATTAATAATACGGCGCTGTCAGGATATAAAGCCCCAATAATAGCTCATCTAATCTGCATGGTGCGCCCCCTGGTGGTGGCCCCGTTTGTACATGGTGCGCCCACTGGTGGTGTCCCCGTGTTGGTACATATTGTGCCCCCTGGTGATGTCCCCCTGTTGGTACATGGTGCGCCCACTGGTGATGTCCCCCTGTTGGTACATGGTGCACCCCCTGGTGGTGTCCCCGTGTTCGTACATATTGTGCCCCCTGGGGGTGTCCCCCTGGTGGTGTCCCCCTGTTGGTGTCCCCCTGTTGGTACATGGAGCGCCCCCAGGTGGTGTCCCTGTGCTGTTGGCATGTGGGGTCCCCCTCACCCCAAGGTGGTACAGGGTGTGCCCCTGGCTGAGGTTCCCTGATCGTGTCCAAAGTCGCTGGTATCGTCGACTTTTGCCAGTAAAAAGGCCCACGATGGATGTCCACTTATAATCTAGCCCCCTGTCGAGGAGAGTGTACCGCCCACTGTCATGGAGAGAGTACCGCTCCCTGGCATGGAGAGCATACCACCCCCTGGCATGGAGAGCGTACCGCCCACTGTCATGGAGAGAGTACCGCTCCCTGGCATGGAGAGCATACCACCCCCTGGCATGGAGAGCGTACCGCCCACTGTCATGGAGAGAGTACCGCTCCCTGGCGTGGAGAGTGTACCGCCCCCTGGCATGGAGCACGTACCGCCCCCAGGCATGGAGAGAGTACTGCCCCCTGGCATGGAGACCATACAGCCCCCTGGCATGGAGAGCGTACAACCCCCTGGCATGGAGAGCGTACTGCCCCCTGGCATGGAGAGTGTACCGCACCCTGGCGTGGAGAGCGTACTCCCCCCCCCCCTCCCCCCGGCATGGAGAGCGTACCACCCGTTGGCGTGGAGAGCATACCACCCCGTGGCATCAAGAGCATACCGCCCCCTGGCATCGAGAGCGTACCACCCCCTGGCATGGGGAGCATACCGCCCCCTGGTGTGGGGAGCGTACCACCCTTGGCGTGGAGAGCGTACCACCCCTGGCATGGAGAGCGTACCGCCCCCTGGCATGGAGAGCGTACCCTACCCTTGCGGGGAGAGTGTACCGCCCCCTGGCGGCCTTCGCCTGGTACTCAAGTTGTTTATTGGGGTTAATGCACTATTCACATATGAGGTCATAGCGATATAGTTGCGGACAGTACATACTCATGGCAGCTTTTATAGTGCTGCCTCACTGGGATACCGTGTTGCCAGGCACTATTGCCCGATATCCTTCAAATATGATGGTCGACTCCCTACACATTCTCTACAAGTGGGGGCCAAGGGACCAGACTAACACAATCATTACAAAGGTAGATAAATGGCCTTTCAAGATGGCAGTCGCCACCGAACACTGGGCACATTCTCTACAAGAGGGGCCTGGGGACCAGACTAACACACACATCACAAAGACAGACACATGGCCTTCCACGATGGCAGTCGACATCGGACACTATACGCATTCTCTATAAGAAGGGCCAGGGGACCAGAATAACACAAACATTACAAGGCTAGATAGATGGCCTTCCAAGATGGCAGTCAACACCGGACACTGAGCACATTCTCTACAAGAAGGGGCCGGGGACCAGACTAGGATTACACAAACACTGCAGTCCCGCGGTAAAAGTGTCCAGCTAAATGTAGGCGATGCAAAAAAAAAAAAAGAATGTACGCTTTCGAAAAACTGTCAAGAATTGGCTGGATGAGTGAGTGCCGTGGACGTGTTGAACAGGGGGTGTAGCAGGTCGAGGTGTGTCCGGGCGCGCTACGTCATGTTCAAAGCGAGGATGGCGTCACATTCCCCACCCATCACGTGTCAACAAGCCGGCAACAAGCCGGCAACAAGCCCCGGGCCCATTATGATGTTGATGCACAACCAGCAGGGCCGCCGTTGTAATAAGAGAGCACCAGAATAGAGAGTAGAGAGTAGGAGTGGAGGGAAGTTTGGTTGGTTGATGGAGCTTTACGTCCTGGCAACATCTAAGGTCATATCAGGACGGGTAGCAATTTGTGACAGTGCCCATTCATGGCTGAAAGTGCCCATTCATGGTGACTTTATAGTGCTTCCCCACTGGGAAATCAAGCCAACAGCACCATGACAATTGACATGATGGCATCAGCACCATGACCTGATATACCACTCAGTCATATTATCCTGACACTAAGATAACCAGTCCTTGCCCTAGCCTATTAATGCCGAGCGCCAAGCTAGGAAACGACAAGTATCACATTTGTAAGTCAATTGTTTGACTCGACTGGGAATTGAACTCCCGATAGCCGCATTGGAGGCCTGCGCTCTACCGATTTACAATATTAACAGCAGTGAGTCTGTGAGTTAATCCACCTGACTTAATTCCAATTGATACCAATGTTACTTACAGCGACTGACTGTGCCAATAAGTTATTTGTGAGTGGTTAGAAATGTGCATGTGCGACCAGACGGAATGGCCGAATGAGTTGAGCGTCCGTCTCCCGTTTTGGTAGATCAAGGGATTCAAACCCATGGGTTCGAACCTTGGTTGAGTGAAACCAATGACTTGAAAATTGATACTTGTCACTTCCTAGCATGGCGTTCGGCATTATTAGGATGGGACATGGACTGGCTGGTTCAATCAATGTCAGGATAATGTGACCGAGAGGGATATTAGGTCATGGCGCTTGTGGCCTGGTATCCCAGTGGGGCAGCACTATAAAGCTCAATGTCAGGATAATGTGACTGAGTGGGATATCAGGTCATGGCTCTTGTGGCCTGGCATTCCAGTGGGGCAGCACTATAAAGTCACTATGAGTGTACACTGTCACAAGCCGGTACCCGTCCTGATATGACAACAACCAGCTAAAAGAATGTCGGGTTAGCGAATCCCCCCAACAAATGTCACCTCACTAAGTGACGCCATGTTGGACGTGCCGCCAGCAAATCACATCAAGATGGCGTCACGTGACTGTGGCAGTCGCCCCGAGTACTGTGACAACATGTTTTGTTTGTTGTTGTTTTACGTCCTAGCAACATCTAAGGTCATATCAGGACGGGTACCGACTTGTGACAGTGCGCACTCATGGCGACTTTATAGTGCTGTCCCACTGGGAAACCAGGCTGCCGGCACCATGACCTGTATCCCACTCAGTCACATTATCCTGACACTGAGCACACCAGTCCTTGCCCTATCCTAATAATGCCGAGCGCCTGGCTAGGAAGCAACAAGTATCAATTTTAAAGTCATTGGTTTGACTCGACCGGGACTCGAACCCACGACCCCACGATCTACCAGCACGGGAGGCGGACGCTCTAACTCATTCGGCCATCCCGTCTGGTGTGCTGTGACAACATGCATATAACGCTTATTTATATACACCATATAGGCCTATCATTGCACGAGTGAGAAATGTCCGATTTTTCTTATGCTTAGCACTGAACAAATTACCGGAACTCAGATTTAAACAAATAAATTGTTGTTATACTTCGTTACAGGTTACTGTTGTCACTTTAATCATGTCTTAATACATGTATAAGTTATTATAATATCGATTATTAGCGGTTACTAATATTCATTATTAGCTAATACTAATATTCCTTATTTGTGATTGATAATCTTCATGATTAGCGATTAATGTTAATTATTAGCGATTGCACATGAATAATTATGTGCATTACTCGGCAGATACCATGCATATATACTATATATATTACAAATTATGTTTTAATATGAAAGCAATTATGTAGATTTCAGCAATCATATGGAAGTGTTAATTATTAGCGATTGCTCATGTACATAATTATGATATATATATACAGATATAACCCAGGAACGAGACGGGATGGCCGAATGAGTTAGAGCGTCCGTCTCCCGTGTTGGTGGACTGTGGGGGTCGTGGGTTCTAACCCTGGTCGAGTCAAACCAATGACTTAAAAATTGATACTTGTCGCTTCCTAGGCAGGCGATCGGCATTATTAGGACAGGTCAAGGACTGGTTGGCTCAAGGGCGCATTCCATATACGCGTAATGCGTAATGCGAATGCGAATGCGAATGCGACAAAAAATCGAAACGCCTTGAAACCTATGAGCTACATTCCATATACGCGTAATGCGTAATGCGAATGCGAAAGAAATCCATTATCCCGATCGCTCCATGTAGCGATCGGTGCGTAATGCGTAATGCGTAATGCGTAAAGGTTGTGGGAATAGAAATCTGAGTCTGATGTGTCCATTAGTTTAACACCAGGAGAGGCAACTGACCATTAAGGAACAGTCTCACAGAGGGGTGCTAATTGGAAACACATGGTGAGCTGGGCACAGGGAGACATAAGGTTAGGGGAAAGCTAAAAATGCTACCATATGCACAGAAATATGAATACTTATCTATAATTTGGTTATAATAAAGGTAGGAACCCCCATGTGACGTACAACAAGTTACATAGATATAAATGCAATATTTGGTCATATACAGAGCAGTATGGAGAATAATTGTTTATTTTTATTTTTTAAATATAGCCAGTCGTGTGCCGCATAACGCATTACGCATTATGCGTGTATGGAATGATGGCATTCGCATAACGCATAACGCATAACGCATTACGCGTATATGGAATGCGCCCTTAAGTGTCAGGATAATGTGACTGAGTGGGATATCAGGTCATGGTGCTGGCGGCCTGGTCGGTCTTCCAGTGGGGCAGCATTATTAGGTCGCCATGAGTGCGCACTGTCACAAGTCGGTACCCATCCTGATATGACCTTAGATGTTGCTAGGACCTAAAACAACAAACAAACAAACATGTGCCACCTCAGTATATATATACACATAATATATGCATACATATATACATATGTAGTAGTCTGCACTGACCTGTCAGGCAAGGAGCTACATAGATAGCTAGGCGTGGGTAGTGTGATTGCATTAGGGAGCCTAGGTAGTTTAATGGTTAGCACACTAGTGACGGAATGGCAAGAAGTGTGGGTTCGAATCCTTCTCTAGGCGCAATATTTCCCATTTGCATCACCTTCACAACACACACACCGACTTGTGACAGTGCGCACTCATGGCCACTTTGCAACACTACCCCACTCAGAGACTGAGCTTCCTGCACCATGGCTCAATATCCCACTCAGTCACATTATCCTGATACTCAGCAAACCAGTCCTTGCATTGTCCTATTAAAGTTGCATAGTCCGATCGTTTTGAATTACTGTATTTTTTATGAGATAAATATATTAGATCGATCAGTAGCATCTACTTTACATTAGTTCAAAGTTACTTTTATTTTAAATGGTAAACCTTTGAGATATTTTGAGTGCAAACATGGAAGATTAGTTTTGGCAAGCTTGCCAAAGGTCTGACACCATAGACTTCTGCAGTAACAGGTTCTGTTAAATTGACTCAGTGTTCCCTTCTACGCAGAAATGAATGGTTAATAAGTGCATCATTATCTAAGTTAGATATGTGAAATCAAACCTAGATAATTGGTTTGGTTTTGAAAATTTGATATTTCATCGGACTATGCAGCTTTAATGCAGAGTACCAGGCCAGGTCTAATGTAATAAGTATCAATATTGTAAGTCATTGGTTTGACTCAGCTGGGGTTCGAACCCATGCCCTCCCACACACAACGCTAGTTATCATTCTAATCGGTTGAACCACCATCCTCTGATGTGAGTGAGGTTTGGCGTACCCGATAGGGAGGAGGAGCGTCGATGGTGGCGCCACCAGTTATGAGCATTTGAGCGGAGGAGACAATATATAGAATAATCGGTACAATACATAATATTTCCTTACGCGCCTTTATACTTGCATAATATGTTATGCATCACATGTTTATATATATGTGATGTATTTATAAGCATTATACAAGTATAATTAATCGGAAGCTTTCACTAATTCATCTACTGTACTGATGATCTATTATTAAAGTTGCATGGTCCAATGTTTTTGAGTTTCTGGAATTTTCTGAGAAAAATATTTAAGATTGTTCACTATAACCTACCCTACTTTAGTTTGAAGTAACTTTTATTTTAAATGGCTAAGTTTGGAGATATTTGAAGGTCAAGCATGCCAAATTAATTTTGGCAAGCATGCTAAAACTCTGCCACCATAGGCTTCTGCTGTAACAGCTTCTATTCAATTTCCGCAGTATTCCCTTCTATAGCCGTGTTTACACGGGAGAGTTAAATCGCTTCATATAAATCGCCTTGCCTAGTTCGCCTCACATTCGCCGTGTAAACGCACCACTGAAGCGGATTAGGGCTGATTCGCTTCATATGATTCACTTTATGTAAACCACCTTGCGAGGTAGTTTATATGAATCGATTCAGCTGGTTCCCAGGCGGCGATAGTGTAAAATAGTAGTGCTCGCTGGCTACAGGCTCAGCTGTAACTAATCGCTGGTACCCGGCAGTGTTAGGGCCTGATTAGGCGGAAATCTAGTGAATGCGATCATATTTAACAGAATTACATACTCAAATATTGAAATTTAATTAAATTAACCTTAAATTCCAAGCGATATTAACGTAGCAGCTAGATCGGTGTCGAATCGCCGAGTGTAAACTAAACAAATAGCAGTGCTCGCCTTCTACAGGCAGAACACTAAGGCTGCTGGTTCCCGGCGCCGAAACACTTTCAAACTCGCTCCGTGTAAATGCGCCACTAATTCGCTTCATATAAATTGCTTTGCCTGATTCGCTTTACAAATCCCCGTGTAAACACGGCTTATGTGGCAACAACTCTTTAATAAGTGCACCAGTATCGAAAGCCCTGTTTACACGGGCGATTTAAAACACCACATATAAAACAACTTGCCTAGATCGATTCACATTTGCCGTGTAAATGCAACGCTGTGGCGTTTTAGGGCTGAATCGATTCATATGAAACGCTTCATCTATACCAGGTCGCAAGGTGATTTATGTGAAGCGATTCAGCTGGTTCCTGGGCGGCAACTAAACAAATAGCAGTACTCGCCGGCTACAGGCTCACTAAGGCTGCTGGTTCCCGGTGCCGACACACTTTAAAACTCAGTCCATGTAAACGCGCCACTACATTGCTTCATATAAATCGATTTGCCTAAATCGCTTCACAATTTCCCGTGTAAACACGGCTTTAGTTAGATATGTTCAATCAAATCTAGATAATTGTTTTGGTTTTGAAAATGTGATGCTTAATCGGACTATGCAGCTTTAATTATCGGAAGGTTTTTCTCATTATATTCTAAGTCATCTACTGTACTGATCTATTATTAATTGTTCATCGACTATGCAACCGGCCTTATTGGCACAGTCAGTCGCTGTAAGTAACATTGGTATCAATCGGAATTAAGTCAGGTGCATTAACTCACGGACTCGCTGCTATTAATATTGTAAATGGCCGATTGGGCACAGTGGCCGAATCAGTAGAGAGCAGGCCTCCCGTGGGGGTTATCGGAGTTCAATTCCCGGTCGAGTGAAACAATTGACTTACAAATGTGATTCTTGTCGTTTCCTAGCTTGGCGCTCGGCAATCTGGCCACGCTCAGTCACTATATATAATAAATATCTACATAATATATATCGCATATGTAGTTGTATACATATATAATTCTGCACAGAACTGACTACAAAGAAACAGGTGTATAATGACATGTTTAATGTACAAGCAATGTACAGGAGGAGGGGCCTGTTTAGAACAGGAACAAGATGGCGCGAGATTAGGACAGTAAAAAATGCAAACCAGACAAACTGTACAATAAGTAAGTAATGAGGGGCGGCAAGCACTATCTCCCATTGCAGGCCACGCCCCAGGCAGAGCAGCACCGGACCCCCCCCCCCCCCCCCCCACACACACACACACCCAGCCCCAACAGACACCAGCGCCACCTACCAGCACCTACAGCAGGGTCCGTACTGGGCCTGAAGTCTTCAACTTCATTTGCCCCATTTCTAGGCCTTAAAAAGCCTTAAATCTAAAGGCCCTGTCACACATCACCGGATTGGGGGAAACGGAAAGAAACCAAACAAAGTCTGTTGATATCTGGCAAAGTCAGGTTTGTGTCCGTACAAGTTTTGAACATGCACAAAACTTGGAACGGATGCTGCCGGATTGACCTCTACGGTTCTTGACCGGTTTGAGTTTGTTTCGTCCGTTGGCTATCCGTTCATGTCCGTTCGTCTGGCAGCCTTTGACCCGATATCGCAACACTTTGACACATTTTAATACATTTTGATACTTATCACGCCCGAACACCGCCGACTAGACAATTCTGTCCGTTGCTCAATCCAGTGATGTGTGACAGCCGCTTAACCCATTTTGGGTAATTAGTCTTGAAAAGCCTTGAATTCCATTAAACTGTCCCCACAGATCTAAATTATTAATTGTCTGAAATCGCCATTGTTTTTCCTTCTGAAATCCAAATGAAAATAGTCTTTGAATTCCTATTTAAAAAAAGCCGTGAAGTAGCCTTGAATTCCATATCTTCACATGTGTCCGAACCCTGCTACAGGAACTAGGCGTAGTTTGACAACAGATAGTGCCTTGGTAATATTTAGAGGGTAGGAGGGTAGTGCGTGTGTGTGTGGGGGGGGGGGGGAATGTGGAGCAGGTTATGAGGGTACATATCTAAGGTAGTGTACGTTGGCAGTACTGAACTCAAACTAGAAGGGAATGAGGGTTGTTTTTGTTTTGCGGGAGTTTTCAGTCGCATTGTCGCGCTGAAGACTGCAAATCTGCAGCACTGCATGGGCACCGCCAAAGGCGGTCCCATGCGGTGGGGAGTTGGCTTCCGATGGGTAGTGGTCGTAGACACCCGGAACGGGGGAATCTCGAGAGTGCTTTAAATGAACTCCGGGTGATTAAATACCCCTCGGGGAGTGGCTTGAATATCCTGGGGAGCGCCTAACCGTACCTGGGGAGAGTGCCTCACAATGGCTAGGTGTCCACGCTCCCCTCCCCTGTGGAGACTGGAAAGTGCCTAGGGCACACACCGGATGTATAGAAGGGGACGCGTGAAGGTTTGTGCATGCCTGGATTTGGAGACTGGAACAACTTAAGCCACCATCGGTTTATAGGTACCTCTATTAAATGAGAATAATAATCATTACATATATATACTACTCATATAGTCGGTTGTTTGTTTGTGATACATGGCGATACAATTGTAACTAAATGTAAGGTGACAAGACGTGAGCGGTTTACAATACCATTGGTGCAGTGAGAACATATAATCACATAATTATTTAATCTTAATTAATTTATACATTTAAACAAGTTGGCATGCATAACCATTGGATGCATGTATGGTATATGTGCAAGTATGTTATACATGTATATAATCAAATATTTTATATGTGCATGTATATGCATTTCATGTGCACATGTACTATTTATATATGTGCTATATACATAATATATATAGTACATGTAATATATATAATATATATTAGGTACTCCAAACATAGGACTGGTTGCTGATGCTGACTGGCCATTGGAAAAAATAGGAGACTTGTTCTCAGCATACGACCCCCACCTCTTTGAACGTTGTGTGCTGCGAGTGAGTGCATCAGAGCTAAAAAGTAACTACTTTCACAGTAAAGTAGAGATCACTAGCTTTAGTTTTGTATCCATTACGTCCGACTTCAGGCGGGAAGAAATTGAAAAATTGAGGTTTGAAAGCTTTGGAACAGTCATAAAACATGATTTTACCAAATATTTGTCATGAAAAATATAAAATTACATAGAAATACTCGTTCTCTACAAATCTCTGTAGATTGTTAACCACCATTTAGCACTCACACGCAGCAGTTTGGACTTGACCATAGGAGGGGTATGCTAATTAGAGCAATCAAATTTTTAAGATTGTTTACATCTGGATATAGCTTAAAGAAAATGTAATCACATTATAGATATAAAAATCAAGTCAGTATCTCATATAGAACCAGATATATTAATTTTCTAAAGATTTGATCAAGGACTGTTAGTGAAAATCACATGATCTGCCATGTTTGATGTCAAATTGCTCGACAAATATTGATTTGTATGGTCTGAAAAAAAATTGAGATTAGAATTTGTACTAGAAATAATAAGGTAAAAGAATAATAGTGTGATTAAAATGTAATTTGCCTTCAGCAGGCAGCCTCAAACATCAGGATTTAAGCATTTGCAGAATCATGAAAAATATGTAAAATTAAGGGCAAAAACTAATAACTCGAACTAATAGACCAATTTTCCATTATCATATAAAGATTTTACATATAAAGAGATTTTACTGTATATAATATGAACCTAAATAGTGTTGATTATACCGTATCCATGGTGATACCCATCACGATTCCTGAAGGCCTGCCCTGTCCAATGTACCTTTTGCGGTATTCTGGTTATTTGTTAAAGTACATTTAACTTTCAGTCTCCTATACTCAACATATCTAAGTTGGAAGCTATTTTAGTCATTGTATCGCCCTAATATAGGATTAATGTTCTCTAGAATGTGTATCGACTTGGGCTCAGTCAATATCGTGCAAGAACTGTTTAATATATATATATATACATACACACACACATATATATATGTATATACATATAATATATACCTCTCTAATTCGACCGACCATGGGACCGACTTTAAGTGGTCCATTTAGGGAGGTGGTCGGCTTAGGGAGTTAGAATATCCTTACAATGGTATTGTTGGGACCCCAATAAAGCGATCAGTATAGGGGAGTGGTCGATCTGTGGAGGTGGTCAGTTAGAGAGGTTTTTCTGTATATGTATATGAGCCTGTCTCAAAAGGTGCTAACTCTTCGTTTTTTTTGTCCATAGTAATGATTGACACAAAACAGTACAGAAACGGTCACACTGAAAACACAAGGACATTTGCTTCAAATCAATATTGTAGTGGTCTGCATTGACCTCTCAGGAGAGTAACCACATAGACAGGTGGGCGTGGGGAGTGTGTTGATATCAGGGAGCCTAGGTGGTGTAATGGTTAGCACACTGGCCCGGAATGCAAAGAGATGTGGGTTCGAGTCCCGCTCTAGGCACAGTATTTCCCATTTTCATCACCCCCACGACACTGGTTGCCGTGATCAGGATCCTGTACAAGCTTTGCGCTGTATGGTTGTTGAACCTACCCTGTGTATGTATGTGTTAGTGCATTGCCTGTATGTATGTAATTGTAAGCATTACAAGACTTACAATTCCAGGGGGACGAGTGTAGTGGTCTGCATTGACCTCTCAGGAGAGTAACCACATAGACAGGTGGGCGTGGGGAGTGTGTTGATATCAGGGAGCCTAGGTGGTGTAATGGTTAGCACACTGGCCCGGAATGCAAAGAGATGTGGGTTCGAGTCCCGCTCTAGGCACAGTATTTCCCATTTTCATCACCCCCATGACAATATGTATTCTATTGGGATTATGAAACACCATGTACAAAACAAATCAGTTTATCCTGAGCAAATGCATAAGCAGATGGTATGTTGATTGTTACTATGGACAAAGTTGTCCCATATTGCTTAGCACTTTTTGAGACATTCTCATATATATAGTTCAGGCGCAAAACCACGTAAACGCCAATCCAAAAATGGAGATAAACATTGGAATCAAATGCAGAAAAACTTTATAGTTGTTACATTCCTTCTTTGTTGTTCATTGGTCCATAACCATGTGATCATATGGAAAGTGGAATTAGTGAAAATTAAAATTATTTTCAGGTAAAGATCTTTTATTTAAACTATATTTTTGGATTGGCGTTTCCGTGGTTTTGCGCCTGAACACCACATACACAATTGCAAGCACTCTTAGTGTACCGCCGATTGAATGTGGTGAGACATTGTTACCAAGGTAATCTCTTACTCAGATAGTGCCCTCAATGCTTAGTGCCTTTATTGAGCTAAAATAAATACTCAATTTGGTGTTCACATACGAGGCTGAGTGTCCTTACCTGTGAAACAAAATATACAAAATGATAACCATATAAAGCTTCTTTTGAAAGAATTGATCAAGTACCGTGGCAGAAAAGAAGTAGCAAAGGACTTTTGTTTATTTTTATTAAAGTAAAAAGAAATTATGAAAGCAAAAGTTTTTCAATCCAGATGAACCTAATGCCTTCACACCCTGTGTTGGGTGTTCACTTATGAATACTGGACAGCGTCACTATTTAAGTCGGTCGGGTCTGTTACAGCTGGTCCAGCTGGATCTCCACAGGCCCTTCAGGCAGGCACAACATGTAAAGTACAAATGGGGATCGCTGTGGATTGTATGCCGCAGACATCCCTCCACTAAGCAACATCTGAAAAGAGCTGCGTAAGGCTCCTCTGGGCCACCTCCTCTTTGAGACATGTCCATCATGTCAGACCTCTTACTGCTGATATGCATGCAAGTCTGTAAAATGACAATAATTGCATAGCGCTACGCAAGTCAGGACTACATTATCACATTAGAAGCCGGTTTGGAAAGCGGCATGTGTAATAATACTTGGTGGAGTGGGCGGTTGGGGGCCTCTGTGGACCGGTGACTCTTCGCCTGCCATGGAGTCTGACATGGCAAATAGAGTCTGCATAGAACGATGTCCAGTCAGCCAGTTGGAAACCAGTCGCGAATCATTGACCGCCATCTGTAGTGGTTTACGCTGTGGCAGCGACTTGTTTCTAGTCTTGTAAAGCACCGTCATTGGTCGTTGCTACAGATTGCTGTAACAATCTGCCACGAACATGGCTGTCAGTAATCAAGTGCCTTGAGTTTGCGAGAAAAGCAAGCTAAACTGTTGATTCAGACCACACTGGTTGATTCTGGGTCTACACAAGGCATTATTGCAATACTTTGTTTACCCTTTCCATGTTGATAAGATCTCTGTATAAATGACTAAGGTATACACAGATTCCATAGTTTTGAGTGACTTCACGCCCTCGGTGTGGTACATATTTATACATGTATATATATAAGCACTGCCAAACTTGAAAATTGTTATAGATCTGTATTGAAGATGAACATGGAAGCACTGGCAGCCTGCACGTCATTAAAAACAGACTCGTAAGAGATTCAACTCACAACAACCTTCGAATGGAGGTTGCGGTACATGATCAGACCAAATGCTCACAGAGAAAGTGCAGTGAGAGGATGGGCAACCTCTCCGCACACAGAGCATGCGTAAGACCTCACTATGTCCTTAATGATGAATTGTTAAAAATCCTAAGGCCCATAAAGCGCAGACCTATACTATAGCGCTGTGTCCCTTGAAATGGCATCAGCATCCATATAAGCTATTGAATCACTGTCACCGATGGTGATTGGCTCAATCTCCCCATTATTGAAGGGTCCATCCCCGTTGTATTGTTTGCGCTTGCTTTCGCTGTTCCCATTAGGCGTCTTGGTAAGTTCTGCCTTGACCATGTCTTCCACCAGGTGGTTGGATGCCTTCTCACGTGCGGCACGCTCTTCCTGCTCCTTCTGGTCACGCTTCTTGTCACGCATCTTGCAGATGAGACACACAAGTGGTCCAAGGATGAGCCAGAATCCCACAATGCACCCGATTGCAATGCCTGTCCGCGCCCCGTTTGACAACCCCTCCTGCTTGGATTCACCTAAGCGGGGTCCGGAGACATTCACTGCCGATGCATTATCGGCAACAGTGGCGTGCAGCTCATCGACGATGATAACCACCTGGTCTGGGGTTTGTTTAGTACTGGCCTCAGTGGTGGCATCTTTGCTCTGGGTCGCCACTGCAGTAGGGATGTTGTCGGAGCTAATGGTGGTGGGTCTAATTTCTGCATCTATGATTCCATCACTAACAGTGGTTTCCACCATAACAGCTTTGATTGAGATGTGGCTTGCAGTCACTTCTGCTTTCAGCGGTTTGATTATGAGGACGGCTTCGGTTGAGACAGTGCTCTCAGTTGAGATGGCTTCGGTTCGGACAGTAGTTTCCGATTGGACATCTGGTTGGATTGCAGGCACCGTTGAGACGATGGTCTCCACTGGGACAGCGAAGCCCGTTGATATGGTGGCATCTGCGGTGCTGGTGTGATTAGTGACCTCAGCGCCAATGATGGTCTTGATAGTGGTGGTGTTTGGCTCAGCTGGAGGTTGGCGCGTCGTGTACGATGGCTCTTTGGTAGTGGGAGTTGTATACCGATGACCTTCTGTTGTTGTTGTCTCATGTGTAACCCCGGCTATGATTCCAGCCTCACCTTGCTTTCCATCTTCATCCACAACCAATATGGCGGTGCTTGTTTCTGTCACCTTGCTGGTGACTGTTGTCTCTTTGGGCAACTCTTCCTTGTCCACAACCACAATGGGCACAATTGCGGCAGCAGTGGTGGTGGATGCGCCTTCTCCTATGCTAGCCGTTGCTGTAGAGATACTCGTTTCTTCCACTGCAGCTATCCCTGCCCCGACGATGCCACCTTCTGCCATTTCCTTCACTGTTGTTGAATCGAGTGGACCGATAGTGGTTTTAGCGGCTTTCACTTCCATGATGACCTCTGACGGTTGGGTCAGCTTGGTGGCTCCCGATGTCATGACGGTGGTCTTCACGTCTAAAGCCACCAGTCTGGGAACATGTCCAGTAGTGAACATTTCATCCTTCACGGTAGCCTGCTCTGTCGGCTCTGTCATGACGCCGTGCTCTTTGACATTCCAGTTTGTCTCACCGATAGCTCGGGCAGTGGCCCTGACATGCACGAAGGGCGGAATGGTGGTGACCTTTCCCGCGGGTGGCAGTGTGGTAGAACCAGCGGTGAATACAAAGTGTGGTAAGGTGGGCACTTCCGGTTTATCAGGCATACTCTTTTCCTCGGTTTCGCCCACTTCGAGTTCGCTCCCGAGGAGATGCTTCTTTTCGGGCATGACCTCGCCAGATGCCAAGTCATTGTTGTTAGACTCGATTTCACCCACCGGAGCAGAGTGCACATCTGCCAGAAGAATGGCGCAGAGCAGCACCAGGCCGAACTGCGCCCATCGCGCTGTACCTGTGGCAGGTGCGAAAAGGTGTATGACTGCTGCCGCCATGGTGTACAGGTGTACAGGTCCACTAGTGTACTATACAGGGAGGCACCTGCACTCTGTGACTTATAGCGGAATAATTAATCCACTACCACAGGGATTATGAGCGCGTAATCTGCTAATCCCCCTTCTCCTGTTGTGCAGCCTGTAGAAGCTGGAAAAGAAGGAAACAAAACAGTTATAAGTGTTGAAAGCACACAAGTCAAGTATGGACAGAAATCTCAGCGAAATGAATAGGAACAAAATGACCACCAAGAAAAGTACAATTTGACAAATTTCCTAAAAGAGGAAAAAAATCATTTTCTTTCAAAAGGCGATATTATTCGACTTTTCCTTCTCTATTTCCTACTACCCCCCCCCCCCCCCCATGACCGGTTTTCCTTCGGAACCATTGCTTTGTGTCTTCAAGTTGGGTTCCAGTAAAATAAAAATAGGAATACCTTAAATTAACATATTGGGTGGATGTGTACAGCACACTAAATAACAGACAACAATTGCATTTAAGCTTCATTTATTTAATTTGTCTTGTCCCGGGAAATAAAGTGGCAGTGTGCTGTCGCAGCAACAACTATTTATTATTACCGCAAGACTGAAAACAGCACAATTATATATCGCATATAGCTAATGGCTATCTACCATGCACTGCCGCTGCACACAACTTCCTACCCTCCACCCCTGCCACTCCCCTCTACACCCCTGCCACTCCCCTCTACACCCC